>PVJO010018749.1:0-35862 GCA_004026905.1 Hystrix cristata
TTTTTTTTTTTTTCTTTCTTCCTGCAAGAATAAAATTGCATTCTATCCCTTTAAGAACTCGAAGCAGTTTCTTTTTGCTGATACACAGTCTTGAATCAAAGGCACAACAACCTCTTGCTGTGATCCCAAATGAATGGGGGGACCAATGCATAAGAGATCTACACGTGTCCCTGCTGGCCCTAAACTTTTTCCGTGCCTATGAGGGAAAACAAGTTGCAAAGAAAAATTGCCCTTTTTAAATTTTGGGTTTCTTTTGACTAAAACTTGGCTTTTATATTTCTCTTTTAAATATGGTTAAATTAAAGATTGATGGCTCATAATTAAACAGAACAACGTTTTAGAATTTAGAAACTTTACCAAAGTAACTGTGAGCTATAACTATAGAGTCAACCAATTTCTATTACAATAAATACAAGAGATTTTCCTATCTGGCTTCTAAAGGATGACTGATCTATCTAGTGGCTCGACAAGGGAACTTTACTTGGGGAAGTCCCACTTTTACTCTAGGCAGTTAGGACTAAATGCATACAAGTGGCTTTGCCCCCTTCTCCCAGTGAGTCAATGGGTCCAAATCAAGAGTCTAAGACTTTCTCAATGGAAAAAATGATGCTAGCGTCACCAGGTAAAGACATTTTCCTAGACTTTGTAAATTCCCAGAAGGGAAACTGCACACCCTGTAGATGATAGATCAACTCTTTGGGCTGTGATGCCTCCTTAAAGAGTGCAGATTTAATTTTTTTCTTCTGTATAGGTCCCAAGACAAGCAGATGGGGAATCTACTAGACTTTAAAGCGCTGAAAACCACTGGGTCATATCCTTAATGAGTGGGAGAAATTCCATCCAGACCAAATAGAATGGAAACTACTTGTCCATTGTTGCAATACAGGATTGATCCAATATGAACTGGGAAGTGGTGAAAAATAGGTACAAAATGGTAATATAAATCATGAGACAAGTCTCTGGTTATGGCGCTTTTGTTTAAGACATAGAAAGTGGAATGAGTTGGCTTATGTTCAGGTTTTTGTGACTCTTCGGCAAAGGCAAATTGCAAAGTCTATGACATCTAGAGTGGCCCCTGAGGAAAAAGAAAAGGATATCCTAGATGACCTTATTATGGGGCCCCACGTGTCTCTCAGGTGGATAAAAACCACTCTCGTTTGTCTTATACTGGGGGCCTTCTTGACATCCCTCATGTAATTCCCAGGAAGATAAATCAACTTAATCTCTTCCAGGTGATTCAGAAACTCCACCAGAACCTAGTGCCCCAGGGAACCTAAAGATCCTTGGCCCTCTTGTGTTTGTCACAGAGTTTCAAGCCATTCAAGTAAATCCCAAAGTGGTGCTTCTTACCAACCTGAGTATCAGCTTGTGCTACTTCTAAGAGAAGTTGCAGGACCAGAGGGGAATCCTAGAGTACAAGCTCCTTTTTCCGTTGTAGACATTCAAATGTGCAAAGACTAAGTCAGCTCTCTGAAGACCCCAGTAGGTTTGCACATGGATTTCAGACTTTGACCTTTGCTTTTGATTTGTCATGGCAAGATGTCCAATACATCTTGGCCAACTGCTGTACTTAAGATAAAGAACAGAGAATTTTACAAGTGGCTAAAAACTATGTAGATGGGCAATTTTCTTTAAGTAGGGAAAAGAAATAACCCTGCAGATGTTATTCTGCCACCAACCAGACCAAACTGAAATTATAATACCCGAGAGGGACCAGAGAAGAGGTCTGATATGACATCTGCTCTTATTGTGGGAATGAAAAGGTGCACTAAAAATTTGTTTATTATGATCAAGTGGGTCAGATCATACAGGGTCCAGAAGAAAAAGCAGCTATGTTTTGTAAATGATTGGCAGAGGCTTTTAGAAATTTTGTTAATATAGATTTATCTTCCAATGAGGGAGAAAATCTCTTCAGACATTATTTGACCTCTAAATCGGCCCCAGATTTTGATGTAAGTTATGGAAACTTCAAATGGCACCCCAGACACCTATGACCCAATTGATGGGCACAGCCTTTTCTGTGTTCGACAATTGGACCCAGAGGAAAAAGAAAAGAGAAAGGTTAATGTCCCAGCTATTGCAGTTGATGATGTTTTTAATCCACCCAAGTTGGTTAAAGAAAAACTCAGAAACAGCAAAGGAAAAGGTTCCTGTTTCAAGTTCAAGAAGAGTGGACGCTGGGAATGAGATTGCACCAAGCCACCACCTGGGCCCTGCTCCGTGTGAGGCAGCTAAGGCCTCAGACTCATGGCACTGGAGAGCTGCCTGTCCATACTCTCAGAAAGGGAATAAGCCAGTCATAGCTCTTGTTGCCAACCTGGGTGAATTAAGGGGCCCAGGACGCTCTGCAGTGCCCGGTCCACGGACATCACCATCACTTCTGAGAGCCCTGGGTAAATTTAGTCGTCATGGGTGAGACAATTCAACTACTTATTAATACAGGGGCAACCCATTCTGTTTTGATTTCTTTCTCTGGAACGCACTCTTCTAGGTTTGTTGCCATAGGTGGTCTCCATGTCATCTCAACAAGGAGTTTCTTTACTCCTGCTCTGATGTGTTAATTTGAAGGCCAAATATTTAGCTACGAATTTCTAATTGTCTTGAAGTGCCCTGCTCCCTTACTGGGAAGAGATCTACCAGCCAAGAGTAATTCTCAAGTTCCAGCCTAGGCCAAAACAGATTTTACTTGTTAGGGCTACATCAGATTGGCTTAACCAAATTAGCCAAGAAGTGGATCCTGCTGCATGGTGTAATTGAGTACCTGTCAGGGCCGATTCTGCTATACCAGTAATCATTAGACAAAAAAGACCCCAGCTGATTTCCTAATCAAAGACAATATCCAACCAGAGAAGAGGCACATAAAGGTCTCCAGCCTCTCATAGACAAGTTTCTCAATTATGGGCTTCTGAAGTCTTGTCAGTCTTCTTGTAACACTCCTATTCTCTCTATAGTTAGGCCCTCTGGATACTGTTGGTTGGTATAAGACCTCCTCCTCATTAATGAGGCTGTTGTCCCAACCCATCCTTTAGTAGCAGATCCATATACAATTCTGTCTCAAATTCCAGGAGACACTAAATGGTTCTCAGTCTTAGATTTAAAGAAGGCAACTTTCAGCGCTCCCATACATCCATACTCACAATGTCTGTTTTCTTTGGAAAGGGGAACTCTCATTATGAGGAAAAAATGACAATATACTTGGACTGTTCTCCCACTGTAAACTCCACAAGGGCTTAGAGACAGCCCTCAGCTTTTTGCTCATGCACTAGAGAAAGACCTGAGGGATGTAGAGGTGAAACAGGGAACCGTCCTGAGGTATGTAGATGATATTCTAATTGACAGTCCACATTAAAGAGTTATCTAATTCTAACACTATACAAATTCTCCACTTTTTGGCTAAAAAGGAATATAAAGTCTCAAAAATAAAGGCTCAGATATCCCTTAATAAAGTGCAGTATCTGGGATATATTCTCACGTCTGGAGAACAACAGTTATCTAAAAACAGAATTCACGCTATATATAATCTTGGGCTTCCTGCCACTAAACAACAGCTTCGCTCATTCCTGGGGATGGTGGGTTTTTGTAGAATCTTGTTACCTAATTTTCAATTAGTGACAAAGCCTTTATATGAAGCTGTGAAAGGCCCTTAGCCTGTTCCCTTAGAATCGACAAAAGCAGCTGATATTGCCTTCAGAGAAATTAAACATGTCCTTATTCAGGCTTCAGCACTGGGGATACCCGAATTGAGAAAACCTTTCTTTCTATATATCTATATATCAGAAAATGGAGGAATTGCTTTGGGCGTCGTAATCCAAAGGCTAGGACAAGAACATTGCCCAGTAGTGTATTTCTAGATGAAATTAGATGGAGTGACTGCTGGATGGCCACCCTGTCTGAGGGCAATTGCTGCTACTACCACGTTAACAGAAGAGGCTCAAAATGTAACTTTGGGACAGAAACTAGAAGTCATGACACCCCATCAGGTTAGAGTTATACTAGACATAAAGGGCTACTTTTGCCTGATGGGAGAATAACTCACTCAATATTATGCTATGCTTTTAGATACCACAGAGATTACTATGAAAACTTCTACTACTATTAAACCCTGCTTCTTTGATGCCTGCAGGTCAAGAAGTTAGCTACTCTTGTGAGCAAGTCATCTCTCAGACCTATTCAAGTAGACAAGACCTCAGTGATCTACCCCTCCTAGACCCTGAAGAGGTACGGTTCACTGACGGAAGTAGCTTTGTCTGAGAAAGACATAGAAAGGCAGGTTATGCAGTTGTCAGCTCACAGCAGGTCATTGAAGCTAAACTTCTCTCTTTGGGAACTTCTGCTCAGAAGGCAAAATTGAAAGGTCTTATTTGGGCATTAATATTAGGAAAAAACAAAAGGTTAAACATCCATACAGATTCCAGACATCCTTTCCCAATACTACATTCCCACACAGCAAATGGAAATGGTGAGGTTGCTGTCAAATAAGCCATCACTTATTAAAAACAAAGAAAAAATTCTACAACTTCTAGAAGCAGTCCATTTTCCTAAACAGATTGCGGTTATACACAGCAAAGGACATCAGAGAGACATGTCTGAAGTCTCCTTAGGAAATAAAAAGCTGATAAATAAGCAAAAAGGGGAGCCCTTGAGCCCTGAGAGACCCTAGCCTTATTCCCAGTTTCTGAGGAACCATTAAAGCCAGTCTATACTCCTCAGGGGATTAAATGGACTTTAGAACAAGGAAGAATTAAAAAAGAACTCTGGTGGTATTTACAAGACAAATTAGTTCTCCCTGTAGAAATACAATTGAAAACTATAAAGACACTCCACGATTCCTTCCATATGGGAAGAGATGCTATATTAGAAATGGTCACTCAAATTTTTATAGGCCTAGGCAAGCCCAAACCTCTTCCTCTGTTAGAGCCTGTACAGAGGAGAGGAACATACCCTGGAGAAGATTGGCAAATAGGTTTCACTCATATGCCACAATATAGGGGATATAAACAGATGTTAGTTTTAATTGACACCTTTAAAGGTTGGATTGAAGCTTTTCCTAACCATTCAGAAAAGGCCACAAATGTTTTCAAGGTGCTTCTTAAAGAAATCATCACCAGGGTTGGCCTACCTCAGTCTCTCCAGAGTGACAATGACCCATCTTTCATCTCCCAAATAACTCAGGGAGTGACAAATGCTTTAGGAATAAAATACCACCTCCATTCTGCCTGGTGGACTCAATCCTCTGGAAAGGTAGAAGGAGCCAACCAGACTCTAAAATGAACTGACTAAACTTTGCCAAGAAATATCTGAGAGTCCTGGCTCCAGTTGCTGTGAATAGCTCTCATGAGAGTCAAAACATGCTCCAAACATGGTTAGGTTTAAGCCCATTTGAGATATTATATGGGAGACCATTTCTATCCTCTGATATGATAATAGATCCTGAAACTAACAAGCTTTTGCACTGTGTCATTAATCAAAGCCAAGTACAACAGACTACCCAAACTTATGGGAATAAAACTCTGCCAGTTCCTAGTACAAATGGACCCCTTACTATCCATCCTGGAGACCAAGTGCTTGTGAAAACCTGGAGAGAGGGAACACCTGTGGATTGATTAAACCCAAAATGGGAAGCACCTTTCTCAGTGAACCTTGCCATACCCACTGCAGTGAAAGTGGCAGAATATAACTAGATTCCCCTTTCTAGAATAAATCAGTTCCTGCCAGAATTAATAGAGAAAAAAGATCATCCTGAAAGAGAGATTTAACCCTGTGGACCTTTAGAAGACTTCGGATTTCTCTTTAAAAGACAAAGCACTAAAACTACTACAAAGACACTCAAGAGGTCTAACCCACTCTTCACATTTAGGCTAATAATGAAGGTCAAAGGTCATTAACCTTTTTCTCATTGCCTCCTGACAGGATTTTCTCAACCCAGTCAACAAGTCACAATACTCTAAGGTAGATTAGAGGGCACAATTCCCATAGGTTGGGTCCATGTTCCTTCCAGCAGAAGGTAGCTTCAGAAGAACAGATCTTCAGTCCCTCAATGCCCTGTAAAGAATTACGGAAATCTGTGTCTCTCGGGGGCAGTGAGATAGGAGTCAGGCGTGGCTTGCCTGTCTGGAAAGATGGAGTGGCCTAGAGCTGACATCAGCCAGGGCTTGAAATACAAATGCCCTCTTCTCCATAGGATCAGGAAAACTCACATGAGAATTTGGATGGGATAAACAGAAACAATACCATGATCTCGCTCTTTTGCTCCTTTCTCCCTAATCTGCACTCTATCTTTACCTTGCTCCCTGGCTCCCCTCCCTTTTTGGATCCTTAACTGCCTGGTGGCAGCAGCAGCAGCTATTTCATTCATGTGGTGGCCCCAGTTTCCTTTTCTTTTGTTACTTGAATAAATTTTCTTATTGTCCTCAATTCGCCCATTCAATTTTTTTGTTTGTGCGAAGAAGAGCCTGAGAAAATACCCTCCCATCCTGCATCATTACCTCCTTTATTTGTTAGAGAGGAAAGACTGTAGCCTGTTTGGCCTAGTACACAAATCTTTGTTAATAGAATCTACTGATGCTTGTAACCTCCAGACAATCTTGATATAGACATGGAGAGAACAAAAATTGAGCACAATAATTATGTTTACTTTGCAAAAATTTTGCAATGAACTCTAACAAGAGCACCAAGCTCGAAATGGATAATGACAAACTCCAATAACGAACACTTCACCACCTTTACCATAGGAGCAAGAACAAACTCTAAGCCAAACCAAGTACTTCTACACAATATCTCCTAAATAGAGCAAGTTTACCTCCTTTCAAAATTATTTGGACATAATAAGATATAAGTAACTACCTAGAGTCACAGGTAAATTGTGTGGGTATGGAAGCATGAAAAAAAAAGGAATAGGCTTTGAAAAAAATCAAAGAATCAAGGATGATAGGAAGTTGGTATCACTGATGTAAAAGGTTTTATTAAAGATTAAAGGAAAGTTAGTAATATGAGATAACAGTAACAAAAAAATCAACTAGGATAAAGATAAATAATGCAAATGACAAATAATATAGAGAAAAAATACTAAGAAGAAATAGAAAATGAGTTGAAAGAGAGGTAGTGAGAAGAAAGACAGAGAAAAAAGGAAAGATCAATTCAAATCAATTAAACAAAGTTATATTTTAAAAAGTGGAATAAGAAAATGAGTAATACAACTCGAAGATCCACCAACAGTAACATAGTAATAATAAATGGACATCAACAATTATTATAATAATACCAATAGAACAGAATATAAATCAATTGGGTTAAATGAAGGGAGATGACAAAAAGAAAAAGAAACAAAAGAGAAAACAGTCTCTGAGTATTTCCAGAAGAGTGTTTTCTTCCAGATCCTGCAGTCTTTAGTCTTACAAGTCACATTCCTTTATGCCTCTCTTTACAGACACAGGGTTTTAGTGACGATTTCTCAGCTCAATGAGGGTCCTGTCTCTAAACTGTCCAGGCTGTCACACCAGTCCTGGAATGGCGTGGAGCACTGGATGCTAAGCCTTCTGTTGTGTATTCCTGCAGTTTGGGGGCCAACACTGAGTACATGATGTATATTCTGGCATCTGTTTTACCAACCTCAGACCCTGGGTGGGCCATTATATCACCATGGAGCACCCAAAGGGTCTGGTGTTCCTGGGACTGACATGGGGAGATTACAGCAAGTCCTGCAAGAGTGTGCCATGTGGGGTGATGCCGCACAGGCATCCAGAGCAGCAGGCACACCACCCAGATCCTCAAACCTTGTTTCTGATGAGGCAGAGGACTTTGACAAGATGCAGGCTGGTACCTCACTCTACCCAGAGTGGGGGCAGTGCACCTGGTCCTGAACAGACACAGCCATAATCCAAGTGTATCCAAAGGACACATGTGAGATTGCTGTTCTTCAGGGAGATCCTGACTGCCCAGGGTATATTTCATCATCTGTGTGCATTTGTTCTACTAAGTCTTTTAGGTTGTCATTTAGATTGTCATTGAAAAGACTTTTGTGAGTAACTTGTAACAATTCTTTGCATCCTGCTCATTTATAATGTCCAAACCTGTTTCAGTAGATAGCCAGACAGTTTCATCAATATCAACAATAGTTCCTCTTGGATCAACATCCATGCTTACTTCTAGCCACATATTCTTCTGTACAATTTTCACATATTTCTCTGTCACCCAATTCCTGGAAAGTTTATTGCTATTCAGAGCATCCGTGATATCCAATCCAAGAATCTCTAATGGATTGCTTATCTTCACAATCAGTTTTATCAATGTGTGGTGGACCTAATATGGTCAATTTGAGCCAGAACACCCAGCTGGACTGGGTTGATGTGATGCTGGGCATACGAGATCCACCTGAGGGTTGTTGCAGCTACAACATAAGACAGAGTAGGAGCCGTAGCTAGTTGGCAGGCTGTTTCCCAGGAGAAGCTCTGCTGTGGCTGGTTCTTCCAGAGGGGTCTCGGCTGTACTTATCGAGGAAGGAGCTCGGGGCCTTGCTGTTATCGAGGATGGCTGCTGTTGCTTTGGAGGAGCTCTGGTTGTCATCTCTGCTGTGAGCATCGTATCATGGCTCCAGCCATCATGTGCAGACATGGACGTACGTGGGACAGTGCTGTGGGCTCCCAGCCCTAAATTGGATCTTTTGGGTCTCCAGTGCCTAGATGGACATTCGACACCTTCTGCGTTTGGCTTCTGGGTGAATATTGTAGATATCCTCTATTAAATCTGCTCTCTTATGACCCTTGTCTCTGAAAATCTAACTAACACACAATGAGTTGTCTTAATGTCCAATACAGATAAAATGTTTTAAAATTTGATATTATGCCTTATTCCATTGGTTGGATTGAAGAAATTGTGATTAGGGGAAAGAAAATGACTTCCACTAGCATGCAGGTTATTAAATGGAATAAATGTGACAGATGGCTTGGAGCATTATCAATAAAAACTGTACTTTTACATAACTGTATAATACCCAAAAAAAGTTAAGCAGAGTAGCAGTAAGTGGGGTCTTACTGTGATATGTAGTGACCTTCTTTGTCTAACCCATTTTAACTTGAAGTTTACCGTGTCAAATATTAATAAATGCTACCTCTGCTTGTTTTCAGGGTCCTGGTGCATGAAATGTGGTTTTTCATCCTTTAATTGTAAGTCTATGAGTATCTTCTTAGATTGCACGAGTTTCTTGAATGAAACAGATTGCTGGATTCTGTATTTTGGTCCAGTCTGCCAGTCTGTGCCTTTTGATTGAAGAATTCACGCCCTTAACTCTGATAGATATTATTGAGATATGTGTTTTTTTTATTATTGTTGTTTTATTTATCAGTTAGTATATCGTTTGTTCTACTTTTCCCACTGTTATTGTTGTTTACCCATTGACCTCACTACTTTCTTCAGTGTTTCTAGGTGTGTTGAATCAATTGTCTCTATCGAGAATATTCTTGAGTAGTTTCTCCAGAGCTAGTTTAGCACTCATATATCTTCTGAGCTGGTCTTTTTTATAGAAATACCATATTTCTCCATCTATTTTGAAGGATAGGTTTGTTAGGCGTGTTAATCTGGGTTGGAAGTTATTTGGTGTTATGACTTGAAATACGAGTCGACCAATGGACCCTGTAGCTTGAGCCGGCTGGTCAGGGTGTTCTTGGGCAAAAGAATGGGAAGATTCCATCACTCATAAACTATGTAATTTCTTCCTTTTATATAATATCCGTTACACTACTTTGTTCTTATTTACAGTTATGGTTTCTCATATCAGAGAAGCATTTCTGTGTGTGCTTATGAGTGTCTGATTTATTTCACTTAGTAGTATATTCTCAAGGAACATCCATTTACATACAAAGGACTCTAGTTTATCTTTCTTTATGACAGTGTAGTACTCCATTGTGTAGGAAAAAACACATCTTCTTTAGCCATTCATTGGTCGTTGGGCATTTGGGTTGTTTCCAAGACCTAGCTATTACAAACTGCACTGCTATAAACATAGTTGTGCATATATCTCTGTGGTACGACGATTTTAACTCTTCTGGAAAGACCCCCAGTAGGGGAATAGCTGGGTCAAATAGAACCTCTAGTTGTAGTTTTTTGAGGAATCTCCATATTGATTTCCACAGTGGCTGGACCAGTCTACATTCCCACCAACAGTGGAGAAGGGTTCCTTATAATATACAAAGGAGAGGAGTAGTAGAAAGAGGGAAGGGGGGAAAGCAGGAAGGGAAAAAATGGGAAGAAAGGGGAAAGGGAAATCATGGAGAATTGTAAATAAACCTGCTGTAAATAGGATGGAGAGAACAGAAAGAAGGGGAGGGGAAGAGGCGGGAGAACCACAAGACACCATGTACAGGTACAAAACAAACATGATAAATGTGATCAATATATGTACAATGTATCAATACATGTTCTTGGTTAAAAAAATAAATAAATAAACTATGTAATTTCTTAAAATGAGTTGAAATAGCATAGCCAAGATATGCATATACTTACAGGAAAATGATGTTTTACAGATGTTGTACATATATATTTAAATATATCATGTGAGTAGACTTTCAGCTGTAATATTCTTTTGGAACATACATAATCACCTGTAATTGGTGAGTTTAGCCACTATAGAATTAACCACACATTCATTTTTTCTCCCAGAAAAGAATATAAAATGCAAACTGTTCAAGTTTGACTACTGATTTGTTATACCATACCTGTAGAGATGGCTTTCCCAGGGGTACTGAATTTTTTTTAAAAAATTGAAAGCTACTGCCTTGATACTTGTGTCATGAAGTGAACTCTGAGTTTTTTAAGAGTATATTTGAATTCCTCCTAGTGAATACAGCTTATACTAAGTAATTGACAATACTACCATTTGTCTTCTATCTATCTATCTATCTATCTATCTATATGTGTAACAGCTGGAAAATGTTTGCAAATTATTAAAGTAGACATACGTGCTCACTCTCAACTAAGTTCATATTTTCTTTAACTGAGACATAGATTTTTAAAAAGATGAATGTGAGGTAACAAGATATATGTCCACTTTTAGCATGATTTTAGTAATCAGGGCTTATGGTTTTGTGCAGTTATTGATGAATATGGAAGAATGGAAAGCTCAATTTAGCACTTTCTATGTATTGATAGAGATACTATGTCCTTTTCTGTGAAAGAAACTACAAGACATACAGCTGAATATTTTAATTTTTTAAAAGATTTTTATTAAAGTTTATCCAAAATTACACAAACTTACAGGCCATCACACAAGCTTACAGACTACATTACATTACGTTTTTTCCTTATGACAGTGAGCAATGTAAACAACAACATAGATGAAGCATTAAGTCACAACTACAAAAAGTTACTGTAGTAACTAGTGTGTGTGTCACTGTTTTAAATTTGGGTTATTGGGTTCTCATTTTTAAAATATCTTTATTCCTCTGGATTGCCGATCCCCTCCCCCTTTGCCCTCTTCTTGTTCCCTTGGACCCTTTGTCTATTAGCTTATATCTAACCCTTTGCCTTTTTTGTATCCATTGTTTACCCTTTTCTTTTGTTTGCATTTTGCTTCACTCAAATGAGAGATACCTACCATACAGTATTCAAGCTTGTGAGTCTGACTTATTTCACTCAACTTGTATTTTCCAGGTCCATCCATTTTCCTATAAATGACTCTAGTTTGTCATTCTTTATAACTGAATAGTGTTCCATTATGTATAGATACCACATTTTGTTTATCCAGTTATCTATTCATGGGTATTCAGGTTGCTTCCAGAACTTAGCTATTATAAATTGTGCTGCTATAAACATTGTTGTGCAAGTATCGCTGTAATATGATGGATGTTTTTAGCTCTTTGGGGAAGACATCTAATAGGGGAATGGCTGAATTGAGTGGGATTTCTACCTTCAGGCTTTTGATAAATCTACATACTGATTTCCATAATGGTTGTACTAGTTTGCATTCCCACCGACAGTATAGGAGGGTTCCCTATCAAAGATCTAAACATTAAGACACAAACATCAGAACTTCTGGAAGACAAAAATAAGTAAAACACTTGAAGACACAGGTGTAGGAAAGGACTTCCTAAACAGAACCTCAATTGCACAGGAGATAACAACAAGAATTGAAAAATGGGACTACATTAGACTAAAGAGCTTCTACAGAAGCAGCTTAGGGTTAGAATCAATTAATATGGTGAAGAAAAAATCCCATAGAATGAGAAAAAAATCTTTGCTAGCTACTCATCAGACAGAAGACTAATAGCTAGAATATACAAAGAACTCAAAAAAATTAAACTACCTAAAATCAATGACCCACTCAAGAAATGAGCCAGAGAAATGAACAGATACTTCACAATAGAAGAAATACAGATGGCAACAAATATATGAAAAAACATTCAATATCTATGGCTATCAGAGAAATGAAAATTAAAACAACTCTAAGATTCCACCTTACCCCAGAAAGAATGTCAATCATTAGGAAGTCAAACAATAAAAAAATGCTGGTGAGACTGTGGTGAATATTTTAATTTCTAAATGAGAAAATTAAATTGCACAAGGTGAAATATTTTCCTCAGTACTGCATAGAGTCATGCCAGTAACACATGTGTAAGTCCTTAATGCGCATGTGTACTGTCATCAAGATATTCAGTGAGTCTTATAATCACTATTCTTGAAACTAGAAAAATTATAGTACAATGCACGTGCTAGTCCTGACAGAAATATTTAGAGTTTTACATTGCAGAGTTATTATTTCCTGGCCTGCTCTGAACAACATCTAGTCACAGGGTTCTGTCTGGTCCTATAACATGAATCTTTGCATATCTGTGAGATTATTTGATGATTTTATATATTCATAATTTGATCTAAAAATTAAATTCTTCTTTTGTTATATCCATAACAAGCGAACCTTCGAAAACACAAGATAATTAAAAGTTTACAATTACAGCCACAAATCACCTACAACTTCACTCTAAAACTGATTCCATTAACCAAAAGTCACACTAACACTCATAATAATTTGTTATGCTTTCCGTAAATATCAGTTGGTCATTTAATTCTGACAGAACAATAGGCCTAAAGGAGGGAGAGAATGGAAGACCGCATTACACACTTCATATGTGCAGCCCAGAGTAATGTGGAGACTGTACACAAGGGGCTGCTTCAGCAACTTGGCAAGCAGTTCACATAGGAAACAACGGCATATGCAGGGACAGCAGATTGTGAATCTTGTAGTTATTTCATAAATTTCTTATTCCAAACGGCATCTCTGCTGAGCTTTTTAACATTATCGGAATATTTCTCAAAGGAATTTTGCATTACTCAAACATACGTACACAAAGTTCCCATTGAGAAATCACAGAGCATTGATCCATCTTCTTGTGCAAATACTGTCAAAATCATCTTTACTCGAACATGTCGAGTAAACCTCAGACCGCATACCAGGTGACTTAGGGAATTCAACACAAATGAAAGCTACAGATGTCGGGACAGTCGACTCGTGGCCTCTCTGAGCAATTGCATGACTGTCTTTCTGGTCCAAGCGACCGTGTTTTGTGAGCCACACCAGCACTTCCTACATCTCCTGAAGTAAAGTAACACATAGATTCTGTCAGCAGATCTGAAATCCACTCCACAGGACTCTTGATGACTGTAAAGTTTCTTCTGCAGTTGGCGTTCATTCTCTAGTCTCTCATGCTTACATCTGACAATAAATCAATCAAGAATTGAAAGCAGAGCTCCTACAGTTCAAAGTAAATTAGTACCATGAACTGCCTGTTTGTGTGGATTGCCGATGAACAAACAGAACCTGCATGACCTCAGGGTCATAAAAGTCTGTTTGTTCTTTCGGTTTTATAACTTTTACTTCCACCAATTTGCCAGTGACTCTCTAGTGTAAGATATAGGAGAAAAATCCTGGATAGTTTCTTGAGTTTATTGATGGAAGCTTTACACAGATATCAGAAAAGGCATTTTACAGTCCTTCAGGAAAACTTCATCCTGTGCGGCCTTTCAAGTGATCAATTCTTGGTTTCTCTTGTGCGGGCCAATGTATTTCCACAAATCCAAGTGTTGTGGGAAAAAGAGTCCAATTTTGGGTGCAATTTTTAATCTAAGTTTTCTTTACATATTCATGATAGAAATCTATTCTCAGATATTCAATTCAAATGCATTTGATCCAATCTTGTGGCTTCTCCTTTTAATCTCTCGATGATACATTTTTATGTCCAAAGGTTTAAAGTTTAATGGAGTTTTTCAGTTTATCAATTTTATATGGTTTTTTAAAGACGTCATACCTATTGTCAAACTCAAGCTTGGAATGATTTAACCTTATTGTTATTAGAACTTTTACACTCCTACCTCTAGTATTTAGATTCTAATTCATTTAAAATTTATATAATATGAACTAAAAGGTCAAATGTAATTTTTTGCATTGTAATAATCAATTTTTATCAGTGACATTTCCAAAAGAAGAGCTTGGCATTTTTTCAAATATTAATGGACAGAATTCCCACTTGACAAATTAGAGGAGTGTGAGAGAAGCTCGGAGGAAAGACATCAGACAATGCAGTGAGCAATTCCAATCCTACTAAACTGGATAGATCAAAATAGTAGGAAATGCCTATTGACTAAGCTAAAATCACAGCCCTGGAAAGGAGAACTTAACTAGAGATCTTCATAACACCAGGGTCGTCACTCTATATGACCTCACACCTCAACACACACACACACAGACAAATAAATATATACAAAACCACAAAATTGCTCCAAAATTTTTCAACACTTCTAAAGGAGACCTATGATCTCCATTCATATACCGTCCACCCTGAACTATACATACATATATGACCTATTCGTGGAAAGCTTTTTTTTTTTTTTTTTTTTGGTGCTGGGGTTTGAACTCAAGGCCTTGTGCTTGCAAGGCAAGCACTCTAACCACTGAGCAAAATCCCCAGCCCCTCGTGGAAAGTTTTAATAACTGTTGCATACAGTTTTCATCCTGCAAATTGTGAACCTACCATATTTGTTCTTTGGCCTCACATTCTAACTAAACTAAGGGTGATTTAGAGTGTAATCATGCATTTTTGGAAAAAAAAAATTATTTGTAATAGTACACATTATTCACATAGTGTATATATTTAATGACTCCTTAATCAAAGATATTTAGACTACATCCAAAATTTCTTCTGTCAATAACTTTGAAATTTATTATGATGTATACTTTGATGATTTTTCTTTATATTTTCTATGGGACCATTAACTTTATTCATTTTTAAGTCTCAATTTATTTTGTTAAAGATCTGTTTTTATAATTTATGAAATCATCTGCAAATCTATTAGTGGGAAACAAGGTATTTTGAGCCTCAATTACTTACAAAAATATAGGACCTGCTTCACATCTGTTGATCTGAATTCAAATTTATGTATAAATTAAAAACAGTAGCTAGTAATTTTACTTAGTAATATTCTGTAACTCTTCATGTTGATCCTGCCCTCATCTCCTTCCTACTCTCTATTTCTCTTCCTGACATTGTCACTTATTCCTAAGTTGAATGAAAATATCTTTTGTGAATAGGACTAGATTTCTCAGAACTTTCACAAATCTTCCCAAAGCTTTTGTACCTTGTGAAAGTCACATGTGTAGCATAACAATTTTCACTTAGTACAGGTATTGGTTTAATTGCTTAAACATGATATTGGTTTTGTATCACTTCCATGAAAAAAATAAAATGATGTCTTAAGAGATTAACATGGTAAATGTAGTGAAGAATCTTCCTTGTAACGTATGAGTTAACAGTGTTACATTAGGTCGAAATGTGTTAGATTCATGTGTTCTTTTATAGGAACATCATCCTACTGGCTGCTCCTGCTGCACCTTTCTGCCTGGCTGCCATGGACTGCTTCTTCTCTGCAGTGATCCTCTGCCATTCCAGCCTGCTTGCCAGTGTTGGACTGGAACCTCTACAAACTGTGAGCTAAAATAAACCTTTCCTCATTTAACTTCAGGCATTGGGTGTTTTGTCCCAGCAATGAACGAAGTAACTTACACAGATAATAATCTTTATGAGTATTCTAGTTTTTAATCACTTGTTGCCTGAAGTCTTATAACCTGTCAACTACTTTCACTTTCTTCAGTCTTACAGTCAGCAGTTATCTGTTAACTGAATGCAGAGTTTTGGTCATAAGGTAAATCTGACCCTAGCTCCCATACTTATCTCGTTTTCAGGCTCAATACCCTAGATATGTCACACTCCTTATTACTTCTGCAGTGTAATCAACCTCTTTATTCAGCTTCTTCCCTCAAAATAAATTCAGCATTGGGAAACCTCACGCACTACTGCGTTGCTACTCCATTTGTTTCTCTCTTTATGTCTCTTTGTCTGGAATTTCCTTAACCAAATTCATACACTCTTAAAGTGCCACTTGTCAGGGGAAGTGTTAAAGATGAGAGTGAAGGAGTATTTCACTTTTGAATGCTCCCTACTCATCGAGTAGCTATCTATCATCTCCTTTTCCCCCCTTTTCACCACTTTTAAATAAATTGTCCTCTAAATAAATTGTCTTCTCTTAAAACAAAACAAAGCAAAAGATGAAAGTGAAATGCAGGTGTCCCCTGAAATGACTTTGGCCCTTGGCTGCTGCCTTTCTGCAGAGAAACCAGCTATTTCCCCTGAGAAAGGAGGGTGTAGAGATAGCTGTTAATATACACAAAAACTGACCATTCCTTGACTCTAGCCAAGGCTGGGAATGAGCCTCCCGTCCAGTGTAGACCTGTTGCCAGTAAGCCTCTTATGTCTGAAGATAGTACATAAAAACCTGACAAACTGGGTACAGTTTTTGCTGGTGGTGTTTTCTCCCTCACCCTGCTGAAGACTCCATCTCATGCAAGATCTTTTGTGCTGTCCTCTGCCTAGTTGTGTGGTAATGGACTATGGTCATCTCTCGTGTACTTGTGTAATAAAATTACTATCATCTTTTTAAAATCATGATGGGAATCTTCTCTGTTGGTGTGGATCAGAACCTCAACTTTCTGTGGCCACAACACATATGTGCACCCTGGCTGTCATATCACTCAGTAATCAATCATGTTGATCCTCCTTCTATTACCACCCTCACTAGCATTTCTTTTATGATTGTGGTCCATCTTTATTATAATTTTTGGACATTGTGATATTACCACATTACACTCTCCAATTTTTTGTAATATATTTTGGGGTATAAACGGTGTCTATGTTCTTTGTCTGCATATCTAGCATATAATTTTGGTTCATGTCAATCACTTTTTAAATTTTTTGGAGTGTATGGCTAAATTTCTTATGTGCTGAACAGTGAAATACTTAGTTAACTGATGCTGCTTTTAAAATGTCTCAGATGGGCTGAGGATTTAGCTCAGCGATTAGAGGGCTTGGCTCGCAAGCATGAGGCCCTGAGTTAGATCCCCGGTACCAAAAAAAAAAAAAAAAAAAAAAAGTCTCAGATATTTTAGTCGTTCATTAATGATGAAAGGCACATATGTGTGATGGTAGTAAAATATGTGACTTTCTAGTTGGCAGGATGTATCTCACTTTCTGCACCTATTCCACTGTGACTCAGAACTCTAGAATGAAGCAAAGTCATTTTCTTTGAAAAAGCAAAGCAAACAGAAGAAAAATACAGAGGAACACACCTAGGGAAGAGTTTGGCCAAGTTTGCATTGGAATCCTCCCACAATATCATGGACCAGCAGAATACCAAATCCCAGTAAATTTCAGTGAGCTACATCTCAGTTTTCCCCATTTCTTAGATAATGCAGTGGATATTCACTTCAGGAAAACATAAGCAAAAAAAAAAAAGTACAGAACATAAGAACATGTTCACATGAATATACAAGATACTTTTTGGAAAGAAATTGAAATTATATGGTCAAACAAATCTGAATTGTGTCAAGTATTGGGGCTGAGGTAGGAGGCTGAGGCATGAGGATCACCACATGTAAGAGGCCAATCTGGGCTACATGGTGAGTTTAAAGCCATTCTGAACTGTACAGAAAGACACTGTCTCAAAAAGAAAAAAGTCTAAAGTGTCATTACTTTGACATATGAAATATATATGTTGATGCACCCGTAATTTGATTTACACGTATGATATATACATTTCATATAGGCAAACTGACATAGTTTGAGAGGAAACTACATTGCTAATTCCATATCAACATGCTTACAAATTAAAATGAACATTAAATTACTGTAGAATCAACTGCATTTGTTTTCTTTCTAATGATCCAAAAGTAACAAATATACATATAAACAGATGGATCAGGCACATTCCGGGTTAAAAGAAAAGAAAGAAGCAAAGTGTTTTATGTAAATGTACCTACTCTCCAAGGAGAATAAAAACTTCTTGTAGGTGAATGTGACTTCATGTACTGTAAACATGTACTAATGAAATAAAATAATTAGTAAAAAACTGTGAAAGATTAATTGAGCTTCAAAATAAGTTGATACTAACAACTCCATGGAAATAACTTTACACATTTACTTTGTCTACTTTCTATAATTTATCTAGTGAGTATCCATGGTAACATTTATGAGGAACATGTGAAGGAATTCACTTTTAATATTTTTAAATATTTTAAGTTTAACATCAGGGAAAAGGTATATTAAAAAACATTTCTTATTATTATATGCACGATTGTGCTACACTATGTTGGCAATCTTCAATCTATATGGTTATGATTACGAAGACATGTAGTTAGATTTTTTTTCATTTCTTTTGAAAGGAAATGAAATTATAATTAAATGGATATGTAATTTAAAAAAATCTAGACTCTATGGGTTTGCATTTCATGATTTATTGTATTGTTCTATGAAAAAGATGGCCCCAGAGTTCTAACTGATCCTCTAGTATAAGATTTTTTCAAAATAATTGCGAGATGGTAAGTTTTTTTTTTTTTTTTTCATTTTCTCATTTCAATTGTAACATGAATTCCTCTGATTATATATACACGAAATCTTACCTTCCCGGGCACAAGAAAATTACACTCTCATTCTACCCACTGAAAGCATAACTTCCCTAGAATTTCACAGTGAAAAAAAAGATTTGAATTCTTCTTAGATATGTGGGGGGAAATTCAAAATAAAGCAAACTATCATATTTTGTTTCCAAAAGCATCATTTCTCCTCTTATTTCTGACATAACAATACAGAAACAGAAAGAAAGGAATAGAAGTACCCCACAGTGCCACTCTAAAATACAACCAGGAGAGAAGAAAATAAAAAGTGCATGTTCATAACATATATTCCAATAATTTAGTTAGCAGTTCACCATAGAAGGAATGACACTTCCAAGAGGGACATTGTCTTAGTCTACTTGCATTGCTCTAAGAAAATACTTTTATAATTTCTAAAGTACAAATTTTATTTCTCAGATTTCTGGATGCCACAGAGTTCAGGAGGAAGACAACAGCAGGTTTACTGTCTATCAAAGATTTGGTATCTGCTTCCAAAATGGCCGTCTGCGTATGACATCCTCCAGATATTTAGTGTATGATCCAACGTGTAGGCATCCTTCAGGTATATGGTGTGCAAATATGTTGTGCTATCGAAATTATTTACTAATTGTTGATGTCATCTTTTGATGCACCAAAGATTCAATATTAGTGAAGTCTAATTTTATCAAATTCACTTGGTTGTTTGCTTCTAGTGTCACATCTATTGCCAAATTCAAGATCTCAGATAGCAAATCATATTTGTATTGACAGTCTTACATTTATTGTTCTGACATTTAGGCTTTCATTTATTTAAAAATGTGTGTAGTTTGAGGTAAGGAACCCAATTTCATTCCTTTTGATGTCAGTAATTAGTTTTTATCAGCAGCATTTTTATATATGTCACTGCTTTTCCCATTGAAGTTCGGCATCCTTTCACAAATCAAATGAACAACACATATGATTTTTCTACATTCTAAACTATTTTCAATATATATATATATATATAACTTATACATATTATATATATACTCGTAAAATAAATATACTTGCCTGAACCATAGTTGCTTGAATAATGCAGCTTTCTTTTTGGATTTAAAACCAAGAAGTATAAATCCTCCACCTCTGAACTGCAGGCGTGGATGTTTATATTTCACTTTCACATACAGAATTTTAGAATGATCTACACAATTTATGCAGGAAATCTAACTATGATGTTCACACAGTGTGTAATATGTATGCAATTTAAATTTGAGAATAAGGTCACTGATTACCACAACACTGGTACAGGAATATGAGGAATTTTTTTCTAGATTATTAATTTCTAGATGTTTAATTTTTTCCACTTTTTTCAAAATAATTGTTTTGTATGAGTTTTGTTACATTTATAAGTTATTTTGTGGTAATATAAACTTTTTTATTTCAGTTTAGATTATTCATTGCAACTTTTAGAACTAGTTTTTTTTTTTACTTTGAACATTTATTCTGAAAATTTATTATATTTTTGTAATAGGTTTCTATTGATTTTTTGAATTTTTATTCGCATAATATCATGTCATCTGTCAATAGTTTGCTTTTTCTTGTCCTGTATGATTTCATATATTTCATTTCTCGGCTAATTTCCTTGACAAGAAATTCTTATACAATTTTAAATCAAATAATAATGATGTGTCTTCTTTTCTCATGTTTTCTTTCAATAAACTATGAGGTTTTTGCATACATGCTCTTAACCAAGTTGAATTTATTTCTATTGTTATATGATTACTTTTAGCAGAAAGTCTGTTGACTGTTGTCAAATGACTCATTTCTAAATATATTTAGGTTTAATGTAGTTTTTTTAAAATTTTCCTATAATAATGTGGTGTATTTTTTATGGAGTTTTCAGCTGTCAAAGCAATCTGGCATTTGAAGGATGGGTTCATTCTTGTGTGTTCCTGGATATAGGTTTTCTAGCATTTTTGAGGAGTTCTTAAATCTATGTACATAACACATTAATATTTAGTTTTTCTTTGCATCTCATGTTGTCCCTTTGTGGTTTTAATATTAGTGCCTTATTGACTATGTTGTTAAATATTTCTTCCTGTTCTATTGTGTGCATATATTTTGAAGAATTGGAATTGAGTTTTCTTTACATGCCTAGTTAAATTCATCAGTCTAGCAATATGGACTTATGAAAGAATGCTCACTTAAATTATGACTATCTAGAATAATAAGTGTCATTTCATACTGTCCTCTACAAATACATAGACTGTAACAATCTATCTGTAAAGTAGCTGAATGATGTGTATCTTTCAGAGAGAAACACATACACACACACACACACACACATATATATATATATATCATGTCATTCTAAGAGAATGAAAATTTACCATGTCCTGTTAGATAGCATGTTTCATTATATCACAACTGTCTTTGAGATATTTTATACATATATATATATATATATATATATATATATATAATATCAATATTTTAAAAAGATAGTGAAATAAACTGGTGAATATTTTCAGAGGGCATGATCAAAAGCAAACACTCAGACAAACAAAACACTGATGTCTTTCCCAAGGAGCTTCATGTTATAGGGGGTAGATAAGAATAATTATATAACTAGTTCCCTGTGTATTGTTGGGAAACAATTTAAACTGGAAGAGATGAAAATCATATTTTGTCTTAAAGGAATTAAAATATGATGGTAAAGCTAGATCTTTAGTGAATTTAAGCAACATAATTTGTCTCCAAATCTATGCAGAAACAAGTGTGATTACATATTTTCTTTTCAAAAGCACATGAAACATTTTATAAAATTGATCTTAGTGTGAGTCACAGATGAAATCCCAATAAATGTAAAGCATTTGTTTATATTTTATAAATCTAGCTTTAGTGAAAAAAGATCTTTGAATAAAGTGAATTCAGCACCCACCATCAAATATATACTTGTAGTTCAGTTCATTGCCATGAATTGAAGTGAAATCAAGTGACTGAACCCTTTCCCACTACTTCTACTCCAAACACAAACACATACACATACACCCATGCACACACACAAACACGTGTGTGCACACACTCATGCCCTACAAAAGAAGCAATGCAAAACAACATATGTGCACCAATTACTAAAGTATGAGGAAATTCCATGAACAAATACTAGAGGGAACTCTAAAATAGCATCTTTGCTTGCAACTCAAATGAGAAAAAAGCTGTAACTAATATGAGGATCAAAATTTATCTATATATTTCGATGGCTTTCTTCTTAAATCATGAGAAAATATTACAACAGCACTAGAGTTGTCTGTAGACTGCAGCAAATGTGACAGCTAAAGACATACACTCTTCATTGCTTTGAAACATTGGCGATAATCAACATTTGATGATTATGTGATGAATGTACAAATGGAAATAATATGCCATGAGAGGCAAGAAGATTTGCAGGCCAGAATTATTGATTAAAACAAAATAGGATATTAAAATAAGCACACGTTAAATGTTTAAGCATAAATAATCTATTAACATAAGACAAGAGTGAAAAGAGACTGATGATATAAGAAAAACTATTAAGAAATCCTAGAAATCAGAAAGGCATTCACTGATTATAAGAAATATAATTGAATGTATGAGACAAAATGGAATAGAACATATTAATAAAAGAATGAATGAGATCTGTAGAAAAATTAGTGAATTTCTCTATTCCTGAAAGGCCTTTCACTGATGGTTTCTAATCAGAATTATTGGGAATAACCATTAAAAGGACTAAAGGGAGTATTTGTCAACAACTTATATTAGGAACTCTGCTTATTCTCTGATTTACACTTAATGTTCTTTTGTTTCTAATTATTTTCTAGGCCATAAACACTTATTTTATGGTTTACTGAAGGATTTGTGAACTAATTTGATGTGATTTTCTAAATTTTGATTTAATTTTAACCTAACTTGCAAAGTGCACATAATTGTTATGATCAATCCATTGGATTCGATGCTAGCCTTCTCTGAATTACAATTTCTGATTAATTTTCCCTTTTTTAAGATAAAAATCCTGCTATCAGGATGTAATCTGTGTAGTGTCAGCTTATTTGACGTATTGTTGTCATTTCTTTGATACACACTCTGAGTCGTTGTCATCTCTTGGGACTGTAGCTCTTTTAGCAATAAGAACAACAAAAATGTTTAATATTTTTGTACCAAAGAAGAGATTGTAGAAAAATTCCACAGGAGAAGATGAGTGCAACGTGTAAGCAAAAACCTGAATGAGTCATTCATTTCAGTGATGGTCAGTCAGATCAACTACTAGGGATTGGTCAACTGAATCAATGATTATTTTTAATACAATTTGTATTGAGACCAATAACTACCCATCATAGATGAGGCACCACAGCATTTTCTATGCCAGCGCTGTTTTGCTGGGAGAGCACATGTAAAAGTGATGCTTGAGTGGTAAAATGAGGTTCAACAGAGCAGATTTCAAGGAAACCCGAGCTAGCCATTAAGAAAAGCAAATCCCAAGCTGCAAAATGCTGAAAACCCTGGGATTTTCTCTGTGGAAGACAGTGGCCAAGGGAGCCTGTTGAAGCAGGCTTTAAATGACTCCCTCCCTGCCTGCAGTCCCACCTGGGGATATAGCTTTCTTCCTTGTTTAAGTGCAGGTAATTTAAAACTCTTTGCCTGAGGACTTAAGCAGAGCAGATCAAGAGTACTTAAAATTTAGTTAAATTGACTGAGTATACAAAAGCAGAGCCATCCTCATTGTTAGCCTTTTTACTACTGGAATAAATGCAAGAACATTTTCCCAATTGGGTCTGTTCTGGTTAAGCGAGTCATTGAGGGACTCAAAATGCAAGTAGAGCCGTCCAGGGATTCAACTATGTGGCATCAAATGGATTAAAAGTGTTATTTATTAAGAACTTATGCTCTGCTTGTTCTCTGATTTACATTTAATGATCTTTTGCTTCTGAGCATTTTATGCTTTATTGAAGAAGTTAAAAACAGATTTGACATGCTTGTCTCAATTTTAATTTAATTCTGTCTTAATCCTTGCAACATGCATGTAATCGTTGTAGTTGATCCCTCCATTTCAATGCTTATCTTTTCTGACTTAGAATTTCTGATTAATTTTAACCAGTTTATCTGACCTTTATTGATTTCATTTTTTGACACTCAATCTGAATCACTGTCATCCTGACTCAGGTTTCTAGCTCTTTTAGCAAAAGCAAAATTTCTCTGTCTAATTTCTCTGTACCAAAGAAGAGACAGAAATATTCTGCGGAAGATGTGTGCAATATAGAAGCAGAAAATTGAATCTCACAAATTTCAGTGATGGTCAAATCAACAAACAGGGATTAACTGAGTGTGTCAAAGCTACTTTTTCATAAACTTTGTATTTAGACAAATAACCATCTGTAAAGATAAGGCACCAGAAACCTTCCACACCAGTGCTGTTTCCATGAGAGTGCACATGTAGAAGTGATGTTTGAGGGCTACAAAAGTGTCCAACAAAATAGATTCCAAGGAGAACTGAGCTAGCAGTGACAAAAAGAAAAAGAAAAACCCAAACTCCAACATGTTGGTCCTGATAAGACTGTATTTCCCCCCAAGTAAGAGCTAACCAGAAAATAAGACCTAGTGTCATTTTTCTGGATGCTCATGATATAAGCCTCATCGCCAAAATAAGCCCCAGCAAACATTGTAGGCTAGACAGATGAATTTACTTCATCTGTTACAAAACACAAAAGATGTGATGAATTAAAAAAATAATAATATATAATTAAATATAAATAATATTATTAACATTAATACTTAAAATAATAATAATGTAAGTTATATTTAAGTAATTGTACACAGCAAAGTGGGCACCTCAGGATGCAAGGTAAATGCCTGTGTAAACAGATGAATTCAAGACATAAAACATGAGTCAAACTCAGTGTTTTCTCCTTTATAATGTATTTTCCCAAATATAAGACCAACTTGGAAAGTCAACCCCAGCATGATTTTTTTAGATTGCTTATAATATAATTACTACCTCCAAAACAAGCCCCAGTTAAGACTGTCAGCCAAAAGGATTTATTTATTATATATATGTAGTAACACACAATGGATGTATTGAATTATTATTATTATTATTTTGATAGAGGGTCTCTATGTAGTTCAGGCTATCTTGAAGTCAATGTGTAATACACGCTGGCCTCCAACTCACACCAATCCTTCCTTTTCAGCCTCTTGAGTGCTGGGATTACAGGAGAATGCCACCAGGCATGGCAGATGTATTGAATTATAAAATATCAATACATAATAAAATATAAAAATTACCAACATTAATACTAAATTATAATATAATTTATGTTTATATATTTGCAAATATGCAATTGGGCACCTTTGGATGAGAGGTAAATGCCCATATTGCCACATGACCAATCAGAGTACAGACATGATGCACAGATATCATGCACGCTTGATAATGAACACGTGCCTGTGTCTGATATTAATCTTCATAATTCAGTATGTTATGGGTTTTAATGGACATAATGCAGTCATGTAAAGTGAAGAAACATTTTCTGATTTTCAAACTTGAAATTTTGGTTCATTTTCTGAACCATCATTCTTCAATGTCATCATTTTTGTTGCCACTCCTATCTTCTTAGTCTTCAAAGAATACTTGAATTGATGGAAACTCTGTGAAGCCAGCCTACAAGAGGTCGTGATTTGGTTGAAGTATTCATGGTATAAAATCACTAGGAGCTGTGTTGTTAGTGTGCCATGAGCAAGCTGCAAGAAATGCTCATTTAAGGAGAGTCCTGTTGCTGTACATAAGAGACTGGGGCTGATGGTTCTACAGGAAATGGAATCCTGAGAAACATGGGCAAGAATTTGGGATTTGCAGAGTTATGATGATATCCCTGTAGAATTTGATATGATTGTATTTAAATAAATGTAGATATTTTGCATGAATATTTTGGATTTTTGTATATGAATAAATGTAGACTGCTATGCATGAAAGAATGTGCACGATAAAATAAGACAGAAAATAAGTCCTACTGTGTCTTTTGGAGCAGAAATTAATACAGGAGCTGGTCTTATTTGGGGGGGAACATGGTAAGATGTGGTTACTAGGTGTTATGTTCGCAATAGGAAAGCTGAATAACACACATTCATAACTTAATGAAAATATACTAAGTATATTTGAATTTTCTACATTACACAAGTAAGTCTTATAATTTGTGGTATATGGTATGAACATGTGAAATAATGATAATAATGATAACACATTTTGAACAAAACTTTTACACTTTCAGGAATTTTGGCTGCATGATTGAATATTTCATTATATTTCTTCAAGTTCTTTTACTTTGTGTAGATTCTATCATATTAGAAAATAATATCTTTATCGCAAATAATTGTATACATCCAACATACATGATGAAGAGAGGTCTATATCAGATAGGAAACTGAAAAGCAATTTGGAAATTCCCAAGACCAGAAATACATTGTATAATTAATGGAGTTAGGGACATTTTATCATTTTCCCACCCAGTCATGCTTCTGCTTGACACTTTCTTATCATCCTTTGTTTTTCCACAATCAATGGAGGAGTTAATCTGATATTTTAGAAAAAGAGTCTTTTTCTGGCATGTTTCCTAATACACAGGATACAATTCTAGGGCAAGACCATCTCCATCCTTAATCTCCTCTAATTTCCTACTACAGACATGAGGAAGATCTTGGTCTCCACCTGGGCTGTTTCTTCTTTTCCTTCAAATGTGCTTCACTGTGTGAGTACTTGGTCTTAGGTTTGAATTCTGGTCATTTCTTTTTTTTCTTAAAAGACCACTGACCAGTTTACTGAATAGGCTCAAACGCAAATTAGGTCTATGAATCGGAGATGCCATGGGAAGCCTAAACTGCGGGATGAAATTCAGCTTGTTCTCAATATTACTTTAGCATTATTTTGCTCCTTCTCAAGTTAATAATTAATATTTAATGTACTTGCTTATAATATCTGCCATGTGCAGAAAGAATTTTCACTTATGTGGCATTTTCTTTCCTGAAAATGAAAATATTTAGCCACATTACCCAGAAAATTCCTTCACATTTTTCTCATAAACAGTTTGATGGTTTTGATACATCGGCAGTGTCTAGAGTGTACTCAGGAATCCTCAAAGAGAGAAATAATTTTTTGCAGAGCAAATTTTGTGGATTCTATATGCGGAAATTTATGAATTTGACATATCTACCTGAAATACTATTCTAACACCAACTTCATGCTGCGTCTCTTAAACATATTCTTCATGATCAAAAAGTTAACACCAAAATTATATGAAACACAAATACCCTCTGTCCTATTTTATAATTTTCCCTATTTTTGTTTTCAGAGTGATTTCTATGATTAATTTGAACTATTCATAAGAGTTTATCTTTTACAGAAAAGTTTCTGAAAAGTACCTCTGATTTTCTTTACCATACACAAAAATCCAGTCAATTTAACTTTCTTCAAATAGAAAATGTTCCTGGAAATATAACAAAATCCTCAGGCTTCCTGATTTTCTCAAATCAATAAAGAGAGGTTTCAGTGGTGGTCGCTTTTTAAGCTTTATCATGAAACATATGTCAAAACTAAAGTAGAATTACTATAGAAACTCTGAAGATAGAATTGCACATCCCTTAAACAAGATTACAACGTACAGGTAAATGGAGAAGGACACGTCTTGTAAAACGTGGAGGGCCAACTTGTGATGTTGGGAGCCATGGTGCTTGAGGGAAAGGAAAGGGCCTCACTCCTAGTGCCTTACGTCTGAAAGAGAACTATTGCTGCTTTTTCTTCTTTCCCGTCTTTACCAACTTTTGAAAACCAAACAAGCAACACTTTACAACAAGGAGAGTAACGGTTGCCACACACGCCAGCAGGAACCCGATCACATCCAGTGAGTGGTACTGGTACCAGGTGAGGTTCTGGGCAAGGGGCCGCAGGTGCTTGGCCCCTTTGTGGCGCATGACGAACTCGATCCAGAAGACCGCCCTGTCCAGGGGCTTCATTGGCTGGTCATGGTGAATGGTCGATAGCTGCATGGCCTTCTCTTTAAAGCTGAAGGAAAATTAATCACATTTAGGATTATTTAGAAATGATGGAATGCATTTTTTACAAAGGTGGTAAAATTGAATGCAAAAATGTTTTAAAAGAAACTGTTAATAGACTTGTGTCCAAGGTTCACATCAGCACCAGAAAGACAGTTTACAGTCAAATGGCGAATCATTGGCATGGTTCATACCACATGTGTGAGTAAAGGTAGTAAGAATTACAATATTAAACACAATCCAGTATTGCAATTTAATCAGTTGTTTAATCCTTAAAACTGTACAAGAGATTGGCCTTTTTGAATAACATACTGACTCTTATTTGTTGTCTTGTTATAAATAACTTTTGATTTCATAGATAAATGGACAGGATGGTGCTGTTACAATATTCATGATTCCTCTTTCATTGTTCTCTTCATGTTTCCTTGTAATTTCTCAGCTGCCATCCTCAGTGATTCCTCTCATTCCATTTACTGGCTATTTCAAAATTTTGTAGCATACTTCAACCTGGCATAATTCTTTTCCAAATAAAAATACTGAAATTTTTATGGTGGCATTCCCACTAGGTTACTAAATGGCTTCACCATTAAGCAAAAGTGTTTTTTATTATTTTCATTTCAGACACACTGATACTTTCTTGGTCCTTGTGTGAGAACGTCTACATACAATGTAGGTTAGAAATGTTTGTACTCACGAAGGGTTGTGAATGACTGTCTTCAGTGCATTTAGCAAATCTGTACTTGATAATGTTTCGAATTCCAGTTTAACAGCTGCTCCTTTAGCCTCCATGTAAGCAATGTTATCACATTGTTCCCCAAACAAAGGAATGCCCACCATCGGGATTCCGTGGTAGATTGCCTCATAAACTCCATTGGCTCCACCATGAGTTACAAAAGCTCGGGTTTTTGGGTGACCTAAGATTCAATGAATGTCAGCATAATAATTAGTTATAAATTTTAGATGAGAAATGCACAATATGAATCACTAAAGGGAATAGGATTTAATAAAGATTTTGTGACTATGAAATTAGAATCACTTGGTTTTTTTTAACCTAAGTGCAAGAAGCACTGTAATCCACTGGAAAAGAAAGTCTATTGTCTATGCTGGATATTGTGTATGTTTTTAACGATGAATACACTAGGGCCAGGGAAAGTTCATAAAATGTGACAAAATAGGCCAAGTTCCACAGAAGGATCAGGAGTGTATCAGAACTTGTTCTCTTACATCAGTAGTTCTTTCCCTAATTGTGACGGAAATGTTGTGCAAGACAGCAAGATGTGGCATTAGGATGAAAGAGGTTGCTATATTCAGTGAGGTTAAAAAAATGTGAAATTTTCACATTGAAAATCAGCAACACTGCAAAGAAATTGAGTGACATTTGAGTAATATTTGTAAACTCCTATTTCTGTGGAAAGACAGATGCAATGGCTGAATTAGAAGGTAGAGAAACAACTCTGGAAATTAATAAAACATCATCTATGAGAAGCAAGTGCACTTGCAATAAGGTCCTTAAACTGAGTCTGCATTAAAATAGCCAACTAGAATAACTTATTTTGCTTCCCCGTAGAACTGAGATGTATATATATGTATATATACACACACGTGCACACACAGATATATACACATACACATGTATACATATATACACATATATAAACACATATATACATACATATATATACATATATATATTTATTTTAGTTTTGATATTCAACAACAAATATTCCACTGCTTTGTTTCACTTTGAGCTCTCCTCAGAATAACTAATTTATGTTTCAGTGTTTGTTCTCCTGCATCTTACCAAGCAGGTCATTCTGGGGGATCCACTTGTACAACCGAGTGTTGGGTCCTAAGGTATCTGGTGTCTTGCCATCAAATCTCCAAAGAACCTGTTAGATAAGGGCTGCATTATTCCGTAGTTGAATTGCAAACTGCAGCATTTTAAAATTTAGAGATCATCCAGTTAATGACCTTTCATAGAACGCATTTTAAATGTAAGTAGAAGGAAAGTAAATATTAGGAACTACAAAGAGGCAGATACAAATAGAATACAAACATTTTCTATACTTAGTTTTCTATATAATCAAGTTTAATGTAATCATGTTATTTCACATATAGTGACTTGGGCAAATACAATATTACATGCTAAGTTAATGTATTTTAGAAATTTCTACGCAATCTTTTTTTTTTACAAAGAATAAAAATGTCTAATGCTTTGTATTTTCATTTATATACATGTTTACAATACTAGCTCTCTTGTTCCAATATATATATTTCTTAAAAGACAATTTATTTAAAAGCGGTGAAAAGCGAGGAAAGAGAGATGATAGATAGCTACTCAATGAATAGGGAGCATTTGAAAGTGAAATACTCATGGGCCCTCATTGTGGCCCATTTTATTGAGTTTTTTTCCTTGGGTCTGCCCTTGGAATCTGATTGGCTTTTGGGCTTTTCTGTCTCCTCTGCCTTGATTTCGCTAAACCCTGTGACCTCTGTCTTTTGGCAGACTACAAGTTTATGGGTGGGTGCCTTAGGCCCAGGTTATGTAGATGTACGGATCAAATAAAGGGGGAGTTTCTGATTTGTATCTTAATCACACTACCTGTACTAGTTCCATTATTAATGCTAATCTTTTTTTTTAAAGATATTATTATAGTTTACTCATGCTCACTTGGTCCAGAACCTCTTTTGTTAGAGTTGGATGTGTAAAATATCATTTTTGATGTGTAAAATATCTAATCCACATAATTAGCTTTTTATCTGAAATCGATTATTTGGTTTTAGTAATTACATATAATTTGTTGTTAAAAATTATTAAGCCCTGTTTATACAAAAAGGTTCAATAGCCATTTTTTAGGAGAATCCCAAGTATTATCATACTGCTAGAATTTGAAATTAAATTTAGGAAATAGAGTTCGTTTGCAGTTCGTAAGTAACGTAGCTTCTTAAAAAACTGCATAATTAAAATGATTAAAGTATCTTCAACTTATTCTTTCCTCTTCCATGATGCAGTACTATTTATGGCAGAGATTAATATGATCTGCCATAGTGCAACCATTTCACTGCCCTGTTCTAAAATGCGATAATAGGTTTGGAAGTTCTTGTTCTTGGAGCAACACTTACAAATGTTTGAGTTCTATCTACTATGGAAATGTTAACAGGAAGTGCATGTTCTCAGCTAACAATTGACACAGAAGATTACAAAACTGCTGTATCTGACAGCAATTAAAACTACTGTAGTTCATAACTACCCAAACATTGAAGTTAAATTAAATATGTTGGAAAACTAATCCCTATTATATGTTATAGAGCAGGCATTTGAACATCTTCCTATACAGACTTCTTTTGGTTTGACTCTCATTTCCCTTTTCTTTCTTGATAGGGAGGACATTAAACTGATGGGATAAAAGCAGAGTTCATGTGCAGTTTATTCCAAAATTTAGATTAATAAAGAGGCTAATAAAATTTAAAAAAATCCTAAGCTGCATGATTTATTTCCAACCCTTTTAAATATCTGCTTAAAATTATTGTGATTGGACATTTTTAGGTAACATTTAATTTTTTGTGAGTATGACTAGTGCCTACAATGACCTCAGCAATCCTACAAGAGAAAGGATCAAGTTTTGAAATCAGATCTTTGCAGAGCTCAGTGATTTCCTCAGGGGATGTCGGCCATTAAGATACTTTACCCACCTTTTGTGGAATCTGCGAAAAGGCTGATGCAAACACGTTGGCTCTTTCTTCTGTCATGTTACTCACCATGGACCCCAGAGAAAACACCACAACTCCATCTTCTCCAGAGCTCTGCACAAAGTCTTCCATGTCCTGTGAAGAAAGAACTTGCTCCATCAGAAAAAAAGCAACAGCACAGCAAACACTTTCAAAAACTGTGTCATCTCAAAACTGAAGATGATAAAATGAAGAATTAGCAGCAGTTATTGAAACAGCTCTGGTAAAGTTCACGTAAGACGACACTCGCCATCTTCAGCATTTCAGGTCAAGATATACAAGTAGTAATGTTAATGATATTTTTGTGCAGGCGATGATCCGAACAGTTATTTCTTCTACAACTAAAGCTTCATACCTGAGGTATTTTACATGACAATCTTTATAATATTTTAGTTCCCATTTATGTTTCCAATTTATCCTAGAAAAAGAGAGTGACTACTCATCTCTCTCTTTTTATCTCACACTATTATTATGTCTGATGTATTGTTATTAAAGGCTTTTCAGTGAGACTACTATATTGGTGTGTTATGCACATGAATATGTTATTTAACCTGAAGTTCCTACTGCTGCTGATTTAACGTTATCAATTGTTCTTGGGTAAAACAATTGTGATGGCCTGTTAATCACAAATTTTCTTAATCATTCCCTAACTTTGGATATTTAGATTATTTCCACACTTCCTTTTCACAAATAATTCCTAGATAGACAGATTTGTGCATCTTGATTATTTTTCTTGCATATATTCAAATGAGTATTCTATGCGCCCAAAGGATATAAATGCTGCTAAGACTTGATGTGAGTTTCTAAATTTCTATTTTGTGCAACTTAAGAGCATTTATTAGTACTAATTTTCACCATTACACAGTTTTTCTTTGTTCTCTTTGTCTTCCTTCTTTGCTTCTGCTGTTTTGTGCTACTACCAACACTGTTACTTTTTAATCAAGAAATCCTTGAAGTATATGGACACATCATGTGGTAAACATGCTGATAACGCCTCAAATATGTGACTCTCAGCGTTATTGCACAGTCTAAACAAATTACATTCACAAAGGATGTTGGCTTTTAACCATATCATCAGATTTCTGTTTTCTATTGCTGCTATAATACGTGTGAGAGGTGCAAACACAGTGTCTATGTTGTTTCTATGCTTACTTAACACTTACTTATGGTGTACACTAGTCCCTTCATGGATTTTGAATGAATGAATAAATGGTTACATGGAATAATAAAAATGATGACTTAATGGACTCTATTAAAAGTATTTCCTAGGCACCCCATGCTCTTGTGTACTGGTAATGATATTCGGATGCTTGTCATGACAGAGAAATACGATAATGTTTAAAACAGGACCCTCCTATGCAGGTCACACTGGAATCTGCTCTGTAGCACAGCTTTGCTGTGAAACTTTGGTTTCCCCGATCAGTCTCTGGGGTGCTAGGGTTGCAGCCATATGTACCAAGGCAGATGAAATACGAGTTTCTAATTCACAAAGGACTTTTGTCCTTTTCTGTCATCTTTCTCCCTGTGACTCAAGACTCTCAGTGATAGTGTTCTCATGGAAAATGCAGAGTGTTCTCATGGAAAATAAAAATAAAAACTAGAAACAGGACTGTATCTACCTTAGGTAGAGGTTTGGCAGGTTTGCAGTGGAGTCCGCCAACAAAATCAAAATTTGGTAAGGTGGGGCGAGGGAATTCCAAATCCCAGTAGCTCCTAATAAGCCACATCTCTGCTTTTCCCATTGTCTCATATAGCGTAGTGGGTCTTCCTGAAGGGACAAGGAGAAAAGAAGAGGAAAGTTTGGATAATTACAGAATAGTCAAGTGACTCTATCATATATTTTTGAAAGATGTCAGAATAATACGTAAACTGACTGTTCATTGACGAATATATGCATACATATGAGAAAAGACAATTTTCATGTTTTATGTTGGCTCAAGTGTGTCTGTGAGAAAGAGTGAGAAGAGACTGTCTCTAATATTACCTCAGTATATTCTCAGTCATAAGTAGTCACGAGAATACATATTGTGTAATTAAGTGTTTGTTCCTTTCTCTCTAAATCTTCAAACATAACAGGTACAAATATAAGCAAATATAGCTGCAGAGTCAAGTACTCCTACTATAATCATAAAATTATTTTTTCTAGGAATGTCTTAATTTCTACCATTTACGAAGCTGGTACCTGATCCAAGTGCACTGTGAGTTCTCTCAAAATATGGCTGAATTTCTTGAATCTACTGTTGCTTTTGGTTCATATTAGGAACTTGATGATATGTGTACATCATTTGTAGGCATTTGCAAACATGTCTTGGAAAATTAGCAGAAATTGCAGAGACATTGGTGGTTTTACTTGATTGTGGCTCATTCTTTTTTCAAATGGAAAAATGCAATAAAATCACTACATGTATGTCTGTATGTCTCCAGATTTTGAAAGCATAAAATGCATGAGTGGGAGAGTTAAAATATTCAAGTTATAATTTTGAGGCTGGAATAAGATGGTGTTTCACAAGAATGAGGCTATCTTTTAGATAGTGCAGAAAAAATGTAATTTTAGGTAAGGAAACACATCTATTCATGAGGAAACAGTTCACTTAATCATACAAGATAGTTTTGCTAGAAGCATGTGTAACTCCTCAGTCTCCTTGTCTTCATTCACAAAGACATTGGGAGGTGCCTGTGGCTTTTACCGTGAAAAGAAGGCAAAATTGATATGAAATTGCAGGTTAAAGACTGAGTGCTTCACTCTGGAATCCTGTGACCCATAATGTACGTGTTTCTACCGTATCTATGTGATTGACAGATAATTTTGCTTTTTATTTCACCACTTACCTGTTGAAGACAAATTCTTCACATTTTACATTTTTCCAAGTTCATGTGTGAAGGCACAAGATGATAAGGATATCACTCTACTTATTAAAAGCATGACTTACCTAAAATTTCACTGTAAAACTGATTCCAGTTCTTCTCATTATATGTTTGGAACCAAAAGTCAAAATACAGCATGCATATGATATTTTTCATCCTTTCTATGAATGTCATTTGACCACTTAAGCCTGACATCATCATAGGTACATAAGAAGGAGGAACCAGAAGCCCTCCTCCACCTTTTTCCAATTGGAAGCCAGGAGAGAAGCGGAGAGTGTACAGAAAGGGTATTTTTAGGAGCTGAGCCACCAGCTCACCACAGGGAGCTATGGCATCTGCAAGAAGGACATCAAATCTCGAGCTTCGTAATTTTGCCATAAGTTTCTCATCTGAAACTGCTGCTTTACAGTAATTCTCCCAAATACCAGAAATTGCCATGATGATGTTTTCCATCTCTGGAAAGTATGACAAACATGTATTTATTGACCCAATATTTCTCCATGTATTGAGCAATTGCATGAACATGTCTTCCAGTTGAACTCTACTGTAAGATGTAGTAAAAGTTTCAAATTTAATATCAGATGATACATTAATATCAATAAAAATGAAACTAGAAGGTCTCAGAACTGTCACCTCATGTCCCCTCTGGATAAGTTCCTCTATTATGATCTTCACATTCATCCAGTGGCTGTATTCCATCGGCCAGACCAGCACCTTTCCGCAGCTCCCGGAGCTGAAATAACAAGCGAACTGTAAGAGCAGCAGAGCGGAGATCCATTTCATGGACATCTTGTTCAAAGGCAGTACCTCCTTCCAAAGTGTGTCCCCCTTCTTTTTTACTCACGCTTACATGTAGGGAGAAATTAACCAAATAGTTAAAGGATAACTTCGATTGGTCAAAGTGCATATATCAAATGGGCAGTCAGGACATGTGGACTAATGGCAGATAGTGAAAGCAAAGGTAAATGATAACATCTGTTTTGAGAGCATTTAGTTTCTCTGTTAGCACCCGTCAGTCACCCATGTCATGTAAGTGATATTAAAACGGTACAGGAAGGGTGGCAAATGCAAGGGGACTGTCCTTGCAGTCTTATGACACAGCTCTAAAGAAGCAGTAATTACACTGGTGTGAGGCTATTCTTGAATATCATAATTGAAGCAAAATTTTGTAAGAATTTTGATGAAGTATAATCTTCATATGTACAATTTACTAATTTTGAATGTGTCGTTCAAAGTTTTGTCATATT
>PVJO010018750.1:0-35910 GCA_004026905.1 Hystrix cristata
CAAATTCATGCAATAAAAAATGAAAGGGGGGAAGTCACAACTGACCCATCAGAAATCCAAAGGATCATCAACACCTACTTCAAGAACTTATACTCAAACAAGATGGAAAACATGGAAGAAATGGACAGATTCCTAGAAACATACAAATTACCAAAACTAAACCAAGAAGAGATACAAACTCTTAATAAACCAATATCAGGCACTGAAATTGAAGAGGTAATTAAAAACCTACCAACGAATAAAAGCCCAGGTCCTGACAGCTTCACAGCTGAATTCTACAAAAATTCAAAGATAATCTAATACCATTATTCCTCAAACTCTTTAATGAAATTGAAAAGGAAGCAGTACTTCCAAAATCATTCCTGGAAGCAACCACAGTGGAATTTGATAGATAATGCAAAGTAGGAGTCTATCATTATCTTTGTGGCAACGAATTGTAGTGGGAGACATTCCCACTCTAAGTCAATCTGAAAAAAGTATGGGATTTAGTATACCGATAATAATTAATGAAACAATGTTGGCTCACTAACTGGGACAATGTACTCTACTAAAATTAAGATTTTAGTAACAGGGGAACTAAATACGAGGTATACAGGAACACTAAGTAGTACCTTTGTAATTTTTCTGTAAGTCCAAAACGATTCTAAAGTAACAAATTTAATTTTAAAAACGAGGCAAAAGTAGCCCTCTGTTTTATCTATATAGAGAAATATACCAATTTTATCTATCCATAGAAATACAGTACTTTTGGTATAAATATTATCTACATTTCATAAAGGTTGTTTGGGAACTATTAACACTGACATAATCTGAACATATATGTCAAGAATTATTCTTCATTCTGTTTGGACGATAGTTCAATGTTATTAAACTTATTATTTTGTTTACCTAGCGAGTCTATTGATCAGTAAAGGCTGATGCCCGGGGGGCGTTTTGCATTTTACCCCAACACTGTCTAATATTCAGGAGAATCAACCCCTTCTCTCTTCCTAGAAGACTTTGTAGGCACACTCAGCGAGGGACACTATCTTTTTGGTCTGAGAACATATTTCGGCTTTAATTCTTTTTCCCCTTGGATAGTTGCTACAATCTGAGAGAGCTAATCAAAGTAGTTGTTGAATCTTGACGACCAGAACTTCATGGGCCGAGCATTTTCTCCCAAACTGGGTTATTTAGAGTCCCGTGAAGCTGGGAATAAATATATAAGGCTAAGCAATTCAGAGAGATTGAAGAATTTTCAGAAAATGTCTTTCCCTTGGAAGTACAAAATCACATGCACTACAGCGGAATGAAATCACATCGATCAGCACTTCAGAAGCTCCCAGTCTCTATAATCAGCAGGAGCTCAGAAGACTCTCATTGAGAAGGAAGCTTGGTGAGGTTTGGTGAGAAAGCACCTGGTACTGGAATGCAGAGACGAAGTCTCGTCCTCTGGAAGATCCCAATTTGGTTGCTGAGTGCACCGAATGCAGACGGTTTAGAGGGTGGTGGGTATGAGGGAGTAACTGCCTTAACACCCAACTCCCTATCTCAAAATTCTTTAACAGAATCACTCAATGGCTCATTATTTCCATTTATAATAAGAGGTTGGGGATTTAGCTCAGCAGTTAGAGTGCTTGCCGTGCAAGCACAAGGCCCCAAGTTCGAGTCCCAGCACCACCAAAAAAAAAAAAAAAAAAAAAGATCATTTAGATAAAGTAAAAGCTCTCTGAAGTACAGCATTATTTTCTTGATGACCTCATCCTTACTTTCCTCTTGTGCAGGTTTTCATCACTTCCTCCATTACACCAGAAGTCCACCGTATCAGCCAGGTCCTTGTGGATTTCTGAACGACCAGGCTTCCTTGGACCTTTCTGCCTTTATTCCAGCACACTGAGTCCAGTCAGAATGCCTGTCCCCTGCCTCCTCACCTGGAAAACGCTACGATTTCACGTCTGCTGAAGAGTCTCCCTAAATATCATCATTCTAAGACAGGTTTCTAGGCCTGTGCCCCGACACATTTTGCACTGTTATCTACGATAGCACATCTGATATCAAACTTCCTGGCCTCTCCACAGTTCTAGACCTTTTGGAAATAAAGACATTATCTCTATTTGGGTAACACTAAGCATGAAAGACAGACTTCAGCTTTTAGGAGGTATTCGAAAGCTCCCTGTGGATGATAAACTGACAAATAAATGTGGCAATTAGAACTTAAAATACTACTTAATTAAAAATACAAGGCAAAGGCTTCAAAATTTCAGGAAACTTTGTTGGATGACATCCACAAAAGCATGTAACACTGAAGCACGTAATAAATACTAAACCCTAACCCCAAAGGAAAGACCAGAAATGTATCCAAAATGAACCTATAATAAAGGCCAGCTTTTACAATATTTTTTCTTATGATTTGCAAAAAATGTCCTCAATACAAGAGTAGAAATGGTGGCAAAGGTCATCCACAAACACAGTAAATCAGCTCCAGTCTCTCACAATCAGGGGTTGTCTAAGTGAACGTGTCCTGGAGTGCATCTGTAATTAGAGACCTAACGGAAAATTACCAACCAACAAAATCTATGACCGTTCCGAGGACAATGGAATCACAGGCTCAGAGTACCATAGGTTTATTAAGAACAAATCATGCCCGAACATTTTGATAGCTTTTTTGATAGCGGCTGCTCAATTCCTGCCACACTTGCTCCATTGGCTCTACATTGCCTTCTAAATCAATTTAAAATGCTTTCTTTTGAGTTGACCTTCAAGGCTCTCCAATATTCAGTTTATTACTTTGCTTTCCTCTTCTCTTCCTAACTCTCCAGCTGGTACTAGCCTGGCTCTTTGACTTTGATCACCTGCTCTGACTTTGTGCAGATTCTCATGTAGCTCTGACTTTGCATGTAATAGTTTTCTACTCAAAACCCTGTATTTTATGTTGGCCAATTAGTGAAGTTCACGTAGCCTTCAAAGTCTATCTTGGTTGATACCTTCTTCTGGAATCTATGCTGTCCAGGCTAGCTCTCAACACTAGAATTAATCTCTTATTTCCTGTATCTGTTACTCTCCTGTAATGTAATTTATCTTTCAAAACTATGCATTTCTACTGTAAAGCTGAAAGTACAGTTAGTAGCATGAAAGATCTACTAGGGCAGACACTTTTGTCTATTATCTTCACTGATGTTGCCTCAAGACTAAGAACATGTACACTCCATCCCACCACACACACGCACACAAACATTGATAAATGAATACATTCCACCAAAGTACGATTGTGTCTTGTGAGACGTCATAATACTTAGCTTGCCATAAAATATCTGCTCAATGTTTTACTAACGGACTGATGTAGAACGGAAGGGATCAAACGCAATTCATACTTCCTTTGTTCTCTGAACATCATTTGCTGTCTCTTATGACACAAGTTTCTTGTTTCATAGAAGTACTGTTGGATAAACACTATTTCTAGAAAAGAGTTTGAGACACTCTTACTTTTTTTATTTGTCCATTTATTGATTTATTAAACTGAAAGTAAAAAGAGCTTGCCCTTTTAGAGCTATGTACTCAGTTTTGAGATTTACATGATTACTCGTTATAATCACACATTTGAGGTAGATAATTTTCCTTACACTTGCTATTTTTAGATAGTTGTACACATTCAGTTGTAAGAAATAATTGTAAGAGGTCTCTGCAAGCACCATTTTTTTCAATGACATAATCTTGCAAATATCATAACATTGATACAGTTAAGATGTAGAATATTCTCTCACCATAATGATCCTGTATATTGTACTTTTACAGTCCTACAAACTTTCTTCCAGCTAACCTCTTCTCACCAATTGGAAAACACTAATATTAACCTGTTTTCCATTTTATTGCTTTTCATTTTAAAGATGTGATCTCAATAGAATCACACAATTTTTAATCTTTCATTGCTGGCTATTTTCATCCAGTAATACCATAAGCTGCTGTGTGTCTCTTTAATGATTTGCAGATACAGCAATTGCTTGTGTAGTTCATGCTACATCGTGGCTCTTTACCCATTGCCACTGAAGGACATCGGGTTGTTTCCAATTTTTGGCTACTGGGAATAATGCTGCTACATACATAGTTTTCTTTGTGTGAGCTCTACATTTTCATTTCTCTTGGATAAAGGTCCAAGTGTGCAAGTGTTGGATCATATTTTTAATATATATATGTATATATATGTTTACTTTATCTTTTTTTAAAAAAAGAAGTTACTAAAATTTTCCTGAGTAATTTTACATTTGTCATGCCCACCAGTAATGTGTGAAGAATAAAGTTTCTCCACAACCTCTTTAATTTGGTGTTGTTATTATTTTTTTTAAATTTTAGCTATGTTGATAGGTGTATAGTAGTATCTTTTCATGGTTTAATTTACATTCTCCTAATGGTTAAATATACTGAAACTTCTATGTGTCTAATTGCTATCTTTATCTCCTCTTTGGTGAAATGCTCCTTTAAGTACTTTGCTTATTTTCTAATAAAGCTGGTTTTTAACTATTGAATTTTAAGAGTTCTTTATATTAGTTCCAGGTAATTGTTCTACAATAGATTGTGTTTTATAAATATTTTCTCCTACCATAGAGCTCGTCTGTTTATCCTCTTAATGGGATCTGTTGCAGGCATAACTCGTTAACATTGACAAAATCTAATTTATCATTTTTTTTGGTTCATGTTTTGTTGATGAATCTAAAATCTACTTAGACCAGCCCTGGACCTCAGGCTAATGCAACTTTTCTTCCCCCCAAATTTTTATTTTTCCATTTATGCCAAGGAGTCATTTGGAATTAATATTGGTATGTGGAACAGGATTTAAATTGAGGTTTCTAAACAGAAAGAACACTTTAGGACATCAGCAATGAAAACAAAAACACCAAAAACAGAAATAGAGGCACATGCAATTGGTTTTTCTTTTCCTTTTGAGTTTTCCACATTACTTTTTAGGGTTAAAATAAAAGTTATACTATTGATGCGATTTTAAATGTGTGTAGTAGAACTAGTTAAGAAAACTGAGTTATAAATGAGGGACAGCAAAGAGACTTATTAAGTGACAAGATCTCTATTCCTTATTCAAATTGTTAAAATGATGAGCAGCAGAGTGTTCTGTCTCTATATCTATCTCTCTTTCTCCTCCCTCTCTTCCCCTTTCTGCTCTCTCTCTCTCTGTCTCTCTGTCTCCATCTGCCTCTGTCTCTGTCTCCCTCTCTCTCTTTCTCTCTCTCCTTTATTCTCTCCCTCTGTATTAGTTACCTTTATAGAGTCAATGGTTTGCAAGAGAGCAGATTTAATAGAGCACACTTACAAATTACAACATGCACACACACGAGCCAAATCTGGGAAGAGTGTAGAACATGTATCTACGCATGGGAGACCCAAAAGATCCAATCAAGGCCTGGGAGCCCACGGCACCGTCTCACGTACGTCTGTGCCTGCATTGAAAGGCCGAAAAATAATCTATACTGGAGCCAGGATATGACACTCAGAGAGGAGATGAAGACCAGAGCTCCCCCAAAGCAAACAGCGGCCTTCCCTAAGGACAGCAAGGCCCTGAGCTCCTTCTGGGACAAGAACCACCAACAGCTGAGTTCCCTTTGGGAGAACCAGCCACAACAGAGCTTCTCCTGGGAAACAGCTGGCCCCTGCCTTCTGCTCCCGTTCTCCTTTATGCGTGTCAGCAACAATCCTCAGGTGGATCCTCTACACCCAAAACCACACCAACTTGGTTCAGCTGGGAATTCCTGCTCAAGTGATCACAATAATAAGACCAACACATGCTCCCTCTCTGTCATGAAATATAGGGAGTATCCATTATAAAAACTGAAAAATTCTCTTGATTTTCCTTATCTGAGAATATACTGGTTTCTTGTTAGATCCTAAAAGGTAACCCGAAGCAATAAGATTCTGGCTGGGCAGTGCTCTTCTGTTAGCACTTGAAATCCCCTGTCATTTGAATCTCCTTTACCATATGTAAGGTGACATTTTTCTCTGGCTGCTTTCAAAATTATTCTTTTGTTTTTAGTTTCCAGAAATTTAATTTTGGTCAGTCATGACAGAATTTTCTTTAGGTTTATCCTATTCTAGTTTCATTTAGTTTCTTGAATTTGTAAGTTTGTGTTTTTTGCCAAACTTGAGGATATTTCAGCCATAATTTGTTCAAGGGTTTTTTGTTTTTCGTTTTTTTATTTAACTTTTCTTTTTTCTTTCTTTTTAGCACTCTGATAGTATGTATGGATGTTAGATCTTTCAAGTCTCACATGCCTTGGGAGTCTGTCTACTTATTTTCTTTTGTATTTTTTAATCTGTTTGGTCTCTGTTTTTATTGTACAGTTTCTGTTGTCCATTTTCTGGATCACTGATTCTTTCTCCCTTGTCTTCTCTATGCTGCTATTGAGCCCAACCATTGAGTTTTTTAATTTCTATTATTGTATACTTAAGTTTCAAAGTTTCTATCTGACTTTTTTAAGGCTTCTATGTCTTTGCTCCGAGTTTCTCTATCTTTGCTGTTAGTTCCTATTTTTTATTTGTTTCAAGCATATTCATAAGTTCTCTTTAAACATTTTATTATCCCTGCAATAAAATCATTGCCAGATAATTCTAACATATCTGTTATTGAGGTATTTGCATTTATTGATTATCATTTTAATGCAGTTTTGACATCCCCCTGGCTCTTGGTATAGCAAGCATCTTTTTCTGAAGATACAGATATTTTTGTAGTATTTCATTGAATTCTATAGTCCAGGTGCATTTTCTGCTCTACCTGGCTTTTTCTGACACTCCTCAGGTAGAGAAACAGGGAGGCAACCCCTCATTGCTGCTGGACAGAAAAAGAAGTCCAGAATAATCTGCCCAGCCTCTATCATCATTTGACGCAAAAGTAGAGTTTCGTCTTTCTGTGCGGTGTCTTTTCAGACACCATGGTGTGATGAGGGTGGTTTTATAACAGCGGGGCGATGGTGAAAGTCCTAACTCTGCACTAAACCTTCTCTAACACTCCTTTATCTGAGCAAGGGAGGAGAAAGGTGCCTTGTGATTCCCCAGCGGGGTGAAAGACCAGGCTCCCTTCTACCCTCCCATAGCTCTGCCAGCACCCTGTCGGAGAGAGGAAGGCTTGTTACTGCCTGGTTAAGAGGAAAGTTCCAGCTCCTCGCTTGACCTTCTGTCATACCCTCCCTCCCAGCAGGAGTGTCTCGTGTCAACCTCCAGAGAGTCGAAGTCTGGACTCTCCACTTGGTTTTTACAGTCACGGGCAAATGTAGGGGGCCACTATTTATCTGTGGTATTTGGTTGGGGTACAGTAGTTAGGTCTAAAAGTATTCTATCTAGCTGGCTACCTCTATTCTTATCCTTTCTCTGAGAAAGCAGATATTTTTGGCTTTTTCTGTCCTAACTTGCTGGCATTACGAAGCTGTGAGCTTCTTCAGTTTCAGGGCTTGGATACATGAAGAAAAAATAAAAGCCAGAGAATTCACCTGTGTTGTTTCCCAGGTTCCAACTTCCCCAGGCAACCTGCCTTTTCCTTCTAACCTTAGGAGTCTTCTCACGCTTGTTTTACATGTAATTTCCATGCTTTTTAGTTGTATATAGCAGGAGAGATCAGGTAAATTAGGTAAAAAGAAGTCTGGCTGAGGGATGTATTAGTAGTAACAGTAGTAATCCCTTTTTATGGGTAAAGAAAACAAGGTTATAGGAACGGTAAGTGTGATCTCCATGGTCACACAGCTATTTACTGGCAGAGTCAGGATTTAAACTCTGGTTATCTGGTGCCAAAGCATGGATTCATCATTTGCATGAAATGTAGAGATGATGAAAATAATCCCAGCTGGATCAATACTGATTTATACTCTCAATTGGCTGGGAACTAGTGACTTCGTCTACATATTCAATTCAAACTATGAATGCACATTCTGACACCAGATGGGCGGAGTTCAAATCCTGACTTTGCCACTGGAGGATAAAGATGGATAATCAGCACTTGGAGGCTAGAACTATTTGCTTATTAGTGTCTTACCCAGACTATCAAGTCTTCTGTTCTTCCACTAATACTTTCTATGCTACCTCATTTAGAAATTGAATTTATAATTCAGTCTTTGATTGCTGATTCAACTCATCTTCTAGGATGGGCACTCGTTAGAAATACCTGATAACTAGCTCAACTCTGACAGTATTTATTCTCCACAGATTAAACCTTTGGGTAGGTCTCCACTATAACTTCCCACGATCTAGTTCCAAGACACAGAACATCCAATGCATCTACTATATTAAATATCAAGTGAGACTTCCTTAGAGATGGTCGCCGGTCTTGCTCAAAACCTTGTTTGATAACCCCTTTGCACACACACATTTGATTTGCTCCCCCTACTGGGCTTCTCAATTCAAACTTCACTTAACCCTGTCTCATTTTCCCTCAAAACTCCTTCTGATAGAAGTCCAAAGAACTGCAGAGTTAAGCCTATTGCGGTAAATATCTTTTACCATCTATTTCAAACTGTATTATTATTTTTTTATATGGAATCTCACACTGTCAGTGCTTGTAGTAAAACCCTTTCATTTTACAAAAAAGAAGTAAAGGTTTGTGAGTTTAGGGGTTGGTGTCTTATTGCTCAAAATAACATGTCCAAGGTTACCTAGGGAATTGATTGTAATCATAGCTAGAAACTGGGATTCCTAACACTCACAACAACCTTTGATTTCACAGTGTGGTCTCTAGCAAACTCTTTCAACTTCTTCTCAATCCCCTATACACTTTCAGTTTAAAGAACTCTGTAAAGACAGAATATTACAGTGACACTTCTCTGCAGTTATGTTAATATCACTTCTTCTAAAGTTTTTTTTTTTTCCAAAAATCTGAATAATGTAGTGTTCAAGAGCACAGGATCGAATAAGTCCTGAGTGCAAAACCTGGCTCTCTCACTAACCTCAGGGACTTACTCTCCTGGCTGTAGTTTCCTTATTCAATATATATATGGCAACAATAACAGCACCTACAAATAGGCAGGTTATACAATTTAAATGACACATTCTATTAGCATAACACTGCAACATACTAACAACTAAATATAAAGAATCAAGGAGCAATATGGTAGTGTATATATTCTATCTCAATCGTTAACCTATGAGGTAGCTTGATAAAATAAGTTTCTCTACATATTATTGATAAGAAAACACATTCCACTTTCACGGCACTTTGTGTCTGCATCCTTCACACATGCTTAATCTTGTTTATTACCCATAGGCTCCATGTAGTCCACTGTATTATTCTAATTTGAAGGCTACCGACACAGGTGAAGTGACAAAGCTAGTTAGCGATCCCTATCATGTAAACTTTATGAGATAGGAGCTTGAGTGTTTTGGTACACCCATTACTGGCATACAGTAAGCACTAAGAAATATTGACAGAATAAAGAATCTAGATAATAACATTATTCTCAGATTATAATGTGAGCACAAAGATCTGTCATTGTCTTCAACTGGTCGCCATCATTCTTTCTCTAACAGTTTTCTCCTAGTGATATTTCCTATTATTGAGGGATTACTTTGTCCAAAGGGAATGTCTATAATTCACAGTTTACTTTAATAAATTTTTGGCCTTTAACAGATGCATAACAACTGTACAATATTGTGCTCTGAATTGCAATTATTATAAGACAGATGCCTGCCCTTTCTCACAAAGCTCAGCGCTCTGTGAACTTTTACTATAAATTGCATCTCAGACTAATAAATGAACTTTTTTATTGAATGTGTGAGTGTGTGTGAAGTGTGCTTAAATCACTCAGTTTGATAAACACTATTTAGTTAAATGTGGAATACTTAACAAGATAAATACATATTCAAATATGTTTAACATAATGTTATGACTCTATAAGTGGGGATCACCAATAAGGCAAAATAATAATACAACTTGGATTTTATCATTGGTGATGACTGTCTTATTTATTACTAGGAAGCAGATTCTTAAAATGAAGCTGTGTAGAAAGATCATCTAACCCTATAATTAGCTATAGATAAGTTCAAATCCTGACTCCATCATCATTGCTGGTTGTGTAATTTTGAGCAAGTTACTTTACTTGACTTCCTTAGTTCATAATAAAATTTAGATTGATGATAATAGAGATAGATATCAGCTAGCACTCTATTATGCTTCCTATGACTAGCAATGTTCTAGGCCCCATTATATAGAAAAGCATTTAATATTCACAATAGCCATGTGAAATACATGTTGTTTTGTCTCCAATTTACAGAGGTCTGCCTCACAGGTAGAATGCAATAATCACACATATATAGAAAAAGCCATGTATTTGGGGAAGTGCTACACATTACTAGCAATAATACTGTCTTTATCATTTACATGGACTATGACAATTTTGACACAAAAATCATAGAGACACACTTACTTTTAGAGTCAGGTGCTAGGGTTTGTCTTTCAACCTTAAACAACAAAGTCTCAGATGTCTCACCTGTAAAATGAGTGCAATATAACATTGAATAACTTATAAGCCTACTTTGAGGACTTGCTGAGATAATGTGTAGTAATTATTAGGGATGATGACAAAGATGAATATATTTAGTGAGAGGTGGGATGGAATATTTGAATAGCTGATAACTCCTTACATTACTTGCATGATCACAAGACTATTTCAATGAATAGCATGTTTTCTGTTTAGGTACTATTACTCTTAAATATAGTGCTTTAGTAAATGACTAAATACACCACACATTTATTTCTTCTAGCTCCAAGTCCAGTTATCTCTGTTTTGTCTTATTTTCCATTAAGTCTCTGAAGCCCAGCAAGGTATAATATATGTGAATGTGTTTAAATTATAATGCTCTAAATTCCAAAAGAGCCTGAATATTCACTAGAGACCCTGGCAAATAAGCAAATTATTAAATACTCAATACACAGATGATTTTACAAGTTTATGCACAGGGGAAGATTTATGTAAGACACAAAACAACTACATCATCCATGTAAGACAGCAATGTAATATTTCATCACTGGTAAGAGAAACAGGAAACATGTAATCCATTTCTTTTTGGAAGCATTGCACTAATGTTAACGCATTCATGACAGGGCTGTGATTTGTATGTCTCACTGCCAGATGGTTTGAACCACCGATGGTACATGCAAGACTGTCCCATTGGGTGGCTTTTCATCGATTTTATAGGTAAAAGTACCGATAAAAGTGATTACATCTGTTTGTACCACCGGTGGTACAAGCCGCCTGATGAGACAGGCATGAATGCACCACTGGCGGGGTTCAAACCAGTGGGAAGCTGTTAAAAAAGAACTCATAATCTTCCTTCCCTCTCACCTTTTCTTCTTGGCTGTACTTTAGAAAATGACTCATCTCGTCTTATACAAAAATGGTGGTGCCGTGTTTGATTTCTCCCTCACTGATTTTGCCACTGTTATAAATAGTAACTACAAAACTCCTGTTCTGAGACATACTTGCTTCTCTTCCTTCACACCATGATGTCTCTAGTCTCAGTCTTCATTTTTGTTCATCTAAACTATTGGAACATTTTCAGAATATTAATGAAACATTGCCCCTTCTAGCCCATTCAACATTCTATTATTAAAGTGACCTCATAAAAGCAAATCTTATCAAGACACCCCCTTCGTACAACCTTTCCAGTGATTCTGGCTGCCCCTGCAGTAATGTCAAATTCCCACGTGTACTCCATGACCTTCCCTTTGCCTGCATCTCAAACCATCTGAAACCTGTTCCTTTGTCCCACTTCACCCTTAGATCATGATATTCTATTTATAATGAATATGCTTCATTATTCAAAGGTGTTACTGATCTGTTTCTTTCTCTGAAAATTTGATCTTGGTCTTCTCTCTGCCCGAGAAAGTTTTCTTCTCATTCTTCTTTGTGTAAGAATTTCCTACACAGTCTCCAAGTGTCAGTTAGCATTGTCAAAGGCATCCTCTGTAAGCTTTCTGTTGGAGTATGTGTCTGCCTCCCTTTTTGCCTCTACAGTACTCTTGTCCACTTTAGCAGAGCACTGAAATCAATGAACCATAATTCTCTCTCCTTTTCTGTATTCCCTACTAGACTTAGGTCTTTTAGGACATGCTTAGTATCTGATTGCTTTATCATTTCTTCTAAACACCTCCTAAAATGATGCACAAGTTAAAAACTCTACACAGATGTATTATATGCATGTATACATAAATGAGTAAATGCAGAACAGAAAGGAACTATAAAAGGAATCAAAACAAGGAATAAAGTGGATAACAATTTTACATGAAGCATTCAGAGAGGAAAATTTTGAGGTATCATTTGAGCAAAGACCACAAAGCAAAGTGAAATACGCTAGGGACACAGGCTCGCAGGCAAAAAAGATTCAGCTAAGCTTTTGAGGCTTCAGGGAACACAAAGGAGGTGAGTGTAGCAGAACAATGAACAGAAGGAAGAGTAGCAGGAGTGAGAATTACATCATGTAGCAATATGTAGGACAAGATAGAGACTGGAGATTTACTCTAAACGCACAAGAAACAGCTAAGCACCGTTTTAAGTAAGGAATGACAAGATGAGGCCTAACATTTACTTCTTGAATATACATCATAATAAAGGGTGTTCTGGAATTTTTAAGTGATTTCATCTGGACTGAATGAAGTTTACAAACACTAAGGATGAAAACTCACAAATCATGTTACAGATAGAGACTATAATCCCAGGCAAGGTGATTATTTTACCAAAAGTTATACAGAAAATATATGGCTAGACAAAATAAGAAGCTATAATTTCTGATTACCTGCCTGGTTTGCCTTTATAGAGATGAAGAAATGTTGCTGGGGATCTCATATATGAGCTCCTACATGGCTAGCTCAGATATGGAAAGTAACTTGTGATATAATTGAGGTATCTCGCATTAGAAGAATCTGGTTTTTTGCCAGTTTCTAACTAGACTCTGATGATTTTCAAGACAAGTACAGAGCCGTGTTTCTTCTTTCTGCTCCTTATAGTGATGCCACAAAGGCCAGTGTATCATAGACTATAGACAATGACTGTCACAGCGTCCTGAATGTGTGATTCCACCACCTCCAATTTCTTCCTAAAAGGTTCTCAAAATCAATCACATCTCTACCAAGTATTCCTGAGTCCCTATTTTTGTGCAAAGCACCATGCTGAATACTAGTGTCACAAAGATGAACACGGCGTGGCACCCACCCCGCAGTCTGTGCGTGTTGGGGAGGATGGTTGTGGGAAGGCTAGCTAACATCTAGCTGTAAGTGGCTCACAGTGACACTAGGGTATCACTTAATAGCGTCTAAAATACATTATATCCTAACAAATATAAATATTATAATACTTCATATTTACTGTTTAAATGCCATAAATGCTTAGTGTGCATCCATTATCTCATTTAACTTTTTAAATAATCCTGTTATTATCCTATGAGACATTAAGCACCCTTTTTTCCCTCATGACTACATAGAGGTTCAAAAGCTCCTCAAGTTCAATCACTTGGTGAGGCTTGGGGTCAAACGCAGGCTGTGCTTTTCACTTTTCACAAAATTTTGAGGCACACTGACTTATTTTAATTCTCACAGAAAATCTATAACCCAGGTTTTACTTCATAAACAAAGTAGCTCAAAATGATTCAGAAAATTTTCAGGATCATCATTTAGCACAGAATAGATTTGAGGTCTTTTCTGTCGGTGTCTGTAGAACACGGTTGCTCTGTACACACTGCAGGGCACATCGGAGAGGTGGATGGACAAAACATGATTTGGTTACTTTAGGGAGACAAGTGAGGGACTTGAAGATGTGATGCCTCCAAATAAGACTTCCTGCTGTATTTTAAAATTCTACTGAAGTAGGATATTTAACCATTATGAAATAATAAGCTATTTCCAGATAAATAATACTTCTAGAGAACATAAATTCAACTTTTCATTTGAACTATTATTCTGTGGACATTACCTGTCAACAGATTTGTTCATTCTCTCCCCATCATTGACAGGCTAAATGCTTTCAAACAAAAATGCATTCAGAATCCCTGGGAAGCAAAACTGTCTGACATTTACCTGGGAATCTGACTAAATGTTGAATAAATATAACCGTAACTGAAAAAAGGAAAGGGGATTTCAATAAACTTACTGTATTTGATCGATAAAAAAGAGCAACAGCTATTATTAACTACACGTTCATTACCATTGCATTCATTTTATATGCATTAATCCTAAAAACAGCTTACAAATCAGGTGTCTCCGTTCTGCAGAAAGCACTAGTGATTTGAAGCATCACGCCATAGAGATAAGAAGTGGTCCGAGGTAGAATGCATGACGAACAAGATAGCAGAAGAAGATACCTCAGCGTAACTTTCAAACAGAAACACCTCAGTTGAACACAGCTTTATGAGAGCTCTAGAGTCCTATTGAGATGGTGCAGCACCTCAGTCGAGAGCAGTGATAAGAAAAGACACACTGAAGGTAGAAAGAACACTTTCACTCACACATATCAAATCGTCCTAAAGCAGACATAAGGCAGCATTGCTTCCCTTGTCTTGCGAGTTACCTAATGGGAAAGACAGACAGTGAGAGAGAAATATCTGACTATCTGACTTCTCTAGGATTTCTGAACACTGTCTGACAGGTCTGAATTTGTTGTCCCTCATCCAGACCACTGAGGAATCTACATAACTCCATCACCTGTTGGCAGCTAAGACAAAGAAAAAGGGCGTGAGCTCTGACAAACCAGCATACAGATCTTAAGAGCTGCCCATGAGCCTCAGCAGCAGGCCCACCCACTTGCAGATGCAGATGACAGGCCCACCTTCAAACCCCACCCCCAGCCCACTCATGTCCCCCGCCAGCCTCCCCACCTTGATTCTCTGGCTGTGTTGACCAGTGAAGGTCTCTTCCTGACAAAAGCAGTACCCGAAGATTAGAAGAGCTGATTGCTTCTTCAAATGCGCTGACAGTAACATAAGACCAAAAAACTTACAAAGAAACAGGGAAATAAGATATCAACAAAGGAACAAAGTAAAGTTCCAGGAACTGATCCTAGAGAAAAGGTAATCTGTAAACTACTTGACAAATAATCTAAAATAACTATTTTAAAGAAGTTCAGTGAATTACAAGAATGCATAGATAGACAAACAAATGAAATGACTATAAATATGCATTCACCCAATGTCAGAATACCTAAATATTGACAGCCAAAATTAACAGATGTGAAGGGAGAAATAGACAGGAAAACAATAATAGTAGAAGAGTTCAATAACATATCACTAATAAAGGATAGATAATTTGGAAAGAAAATCAATAAGAAAACAGCAGATATGAGCAAAATTATAGAATAAATGGATCTGACAAACATACAAAACATTCTACTCAATAGCAGCAAAATACTCGTTCTTCTCAAGCACATATACAATGTTCTCCAGAATAAATTACATGCTAGGTCACAAAACAACTCTTAGCACACTGAAGAAGACTGAAGCAATTCTACCCATCTTTTCAGACCAAAATGGAATAAAACTAGAAATCAAATACTGAAAAGGAAATTGGGAAATTTACAAATATATGGAAATTAATTCATATTCAAAGAACCTCTGGGTCAAAGTTTCAAAACGAAAACTAAAACATTTCTCAAAAGAAATAAAAATAGAAGCACTACATATCAAAACCTCTGGAATACACAAAAAGCACTATTAAGACAGAAAATTATAAAAATAAACGCCTACATTATAAAAAGAAGAAAAGTCTCACATATGCGAACTAACTTTACAATGCTAGAAAGTAAAAATGGAGAAACAAACTAAATCCTAAATTAGCGGATAGTAGGAAATAAAGATTAGGAGAGGAACAGATTAAATAGAGAATAGAAAAGCAGTAGAAATAAATGAAAAAGTATGAAGTTTTTTTTTTTTTTAAAGACAAATAAAACTGAGAAACCTTTAGCTAGACTAAGGAATAAAGAAGGCTCAAAATCAGAAATGACTGAGAACACACTATAATTGGTACTAGAGAAAACAGACTTTAAAGGATTATTATAAACAACTACATGCCAACAAATTGTAGAACCTAGAAGGAATGAATGAACTCATAACAACATAAAGCCTACCAAGACTGAATCAACAAGAAATATAAAGCTGGAGTGGGCTAATAAGTGAAGAAATTGAATCACCTCACATCAACAAAACTCCCAATGAGGTAAATCCCAGGACTAGATGGTTTCTCATGTAAATTTCACCAAAAAATTAAAGAAGAATTAATACTGATCTTTTAAAACTCTTCTTAAAAGTAGAAAAATATTGAAACTCATTGACCTAGGACCAAAGAAAGACAAAGACAACACAATGAAAGAAAACTACACACCAATATCCCTGAAAAAAATGTAGATGCAAATATTGTCGAGAAAATACTAAACAAAGTTTAAAAGGACATTAAAAGGATCATACACTGGGAGGCAAGGATGGTTCACATGTATGAAGTAAGCAAAATAATAAATCATATTAATAGAATTAAGAATTAAACCACGGGACTATCTTTTTAAATGTATCAAAAGCATTTTTCAAAATTCCATACTCTTCACCAATAAAAGCTCTTAACACTTTAGGTTTTGGTGGAACTTAGCCCAGTACAGTAAAGGTCAACTACTAAAAAGGCCACAGCTGACATTATATTCTATGGTTAAAAAAAAAAAAAAAAAAAAAGAAAGTTTTCCCCCTAAAACATGGAACAAGACAAGGCTACTCATTCTCACCACTTCCATTAAACATGGTACTAGAAGTCCCAGCTGGAGTATTTAGGCAAGAAAAATAACTAAAATGTATCAAAACTGGAAAGAAAGAATTAATATATTTTTGCAGATAACCTGCTTGTCTGAATGTAGAAACCCTAAAGACTTTGATAAAAAAAATGTAAAGTTGCACAATACAGAACTAACATACAAAAATGAAATGTGTTTCACACATTAAAAAAAAAACAAACTTTAAAAATAAAGAAACCAATCCCATTTACAGGAGTATAACAATGTACTTAGGAATAAGTTATCCTGGGAGATAAAGACTGAAACACTGCAAAGTATAAAACATGATGAAAGAAATGGAAGAAGACTCAAATAAATGGAGCTAGCTAATGTTCATGGACTGGAAGAATTACTATTTCTGAAAAGACCATACTCCCCAAAACAATGCTCAGAATCAATTCAATATCTACCAAAATTCCAAAGTCGTTTTCCACAGAAATAAAAGCAAACTAAAAATATAAAACTTCATATGGGAATAAAGAGCCAAAGCAATCTTTAGCAAGAACAAAGCCGGAGGCATCATGCTTTCTGACTTCAAAATATACTAAAACACTGTACTAATCAAGTTGTACAGAACTGCATAAAAATGGAACATATAGGCCAATGGAACAGAATAGACCAGAAAGGAATCATGCCTTTATAGTCCATTGACATTTGACAAAATTTACAAAAATACAAAATGGGAGGGGATATGCTCTTTAATAAATTGTGATGGAAAAATGGAACAGTCACATGAAAAATGATGAAACTGGACACTTATCTCACACCCAGGCAACTTGACTGTGAGAAAACAGGTAGCTTGGTAAAAAATGAGCAAAAAACATAAATAGGTACTTCTCAAAATAAGACATACAAGAGTTAGCAAGAGCTGGGTATGGTGGCACAAGGTTGCAACGCAAGCATTTCGAGAGACTGAGGCAGAAAGATCACATGTTCAAACTCATCTTGGGCAACTTAGCACTTAGGACTTGTATCAAAATAAAACAGAAATTTAAAAAAGGGCCAGAGATGTAAGTCAGTGTGTGAAGGCCCTGGGTACACACACACACACACACACACACACACACACACACACACACACACTCACACACTGAGGCAGCAAGTATGTGAGATAAAATCTTAATATCCCTCCAAATGGGGTAGTAACTCCAAATCACAATGAAATGTCAACTCATACCTGTTAGAAAAACTATTATCAACAGGACAAATGAAAATACACATTGACTGAGGTGTGAAGAAAAGGGAATATTTGTATATTGTTTGTAGAAATGTAAATTGGCACAGCTGTTATGAAAAAAATAGTGTATGGGTTTCTTAAGAATTAACAATAGAAACACCAGATGACCATAACACCTACTTAGGGAATTACAGAAAAAAACCTGAAATGTACTTGCATTCTAATTTTTGTGGCAACGTTCTTTACAACAGCCAAGATATGGAAACAACTGCAGGGTCTGCTAGTGGGTGAATAGATAACGAAAAGGTGGTAAATACACATGCAATAAAATAATACTGAGTCTTTAAAAAGAAGAAAATTCTCACATTGTTGGCAACATGAATAAACACTGAGGACACTATGCTAAGTGAAATTTTGAGTCATGCACAGAAACAAATACTGCCCGATCTTATATAGGAAAGAGAAAGCAAAATGGTGTTTGCCAGAGACTGACAGCTGAGGAAATGGGCAGATGTTGGTCGAAGAGTAAAAAATTTAAGTTACGAACAATCAACGTTCTGGAGACCTAGTTTACTTCATCATGGCTAGAGAGAATGATGCTGTAATTTCATGCTTGAAATTTGCTAAGACAGTAGATTTTAGATGTTTTGATTACTAGACACGCATGTACAAATGGTAACTATGGGAAAGTACGGATATATTAATTAGTTTCATTGTGATAATCATTTTGCAACATATTTCAAAATACAATGTTGTATTTCTGAAATATATAGGATTTTATTTTTCAATTATACCTCAGGCAACTGGACAAATTCAAATGTAGGATTGTACTGGCACAAACACAGACATATAGACCAGTAGAATAGAATATACAGATGATAAATAAATGTACGTCTACATGAGCAACCAATGTTTGACAAAGGTGTTGAAAATACACAACACTGGTGGAAAATAAATGTCCATGGAAAAATTAGATTTTCGCATGTAAAATAAATAAAATGGATCCCAAATTCACACCATTAACAAAATAGAGTGAATTAATGCCTTAAAAGTTAGGGTTAAAATCATAGAACTCCTAGAATAAAACATAAGCAGAGGAAAATCATTATAATATTGGTCTTGGGAATAATTTCTTGGGTATGACACCAAACTGCAGGCAACAAAAGCAAAAATACACAACTTGGTAAGGAACTCTACAACTCAGTGACCAAAACAATAACAAAAAACTAACAAGTGAACAAATGTCACCAAACATGAATAATTAAAAAAATATGATATATTTTCATACCTCTTCTCATGGCTATCATCAAAAGTGTGAGAAAACAAAAATAAAATAAAAATTTTGAACAGGCTGCAGACAAATGAGAATCTTGGAGTACTGCTTTTAGGAAATGGGCCAGCCACAGTTGAAAATTGTTTCTTAAAAAACTTAAAACTGTGACCACAATATTATTGAGTAATTTCACTTCTGGATTCAAAAGAAAATGAAATTAGAATCTCAAAGTGATATATTATCTGCATTCCCATTTACAGCACTATTCATAAGGTGCTCATTGATCAATAAGTAAATAAATAATAATACGTGATATAGACATACAATGGGATACTATTCATTCTGAAAAATGAGAAAACTGTTACATTTGCAATAAATAAATAAACCTGGGGGACAATATGCAAAGAAAAATTCAGACACATGAAGACAATACTGCGTGATCTCATTTGTCTGAGGAGTCTGTATGAGTCAAATTGATAGAATTAGAGTAAAATACTGGTTATAAGGGAACTAGGGAAGGGGAAAAATGAGAAGGCACTAGTCCAAGTGTACAAAGTTTCATTTATAGAAGATAAATAAGTCCTAAATCCTAGAAAGTTCTTGTACAACATACTGATCATAATTAACAAAACTTTCTTGTATATTTAAATTTTTTCTAGAGGGATAAATCTTAAGCATGTTCCTATCATACACACACACACACACAAGCACACAGGCACACACATACTTGCACATACACAAATAATGAGTACACATGACATCTTTTTGAGATGATGGATATGTTCACTGCATAGATTGTGGTGGTGGCTCCACAATCTTTTGATCCCTGGCACCAAAAAAACAAAAACATTTGGTTGAATGTTTTTCTCCGAATTCATTAAGTTGTATATATTAAATTGCAGAGCTTTTTGTGAGTCAATTATGCTTCAATACAGTAAGTTTTTTCAAAACAAGAATCTCCTCATAAATTGATTTTATTCTACAACAAATAGTGGCCAAAGCAGAAATGAACTGAACTCCATATGACATGGAAATTACTGCAGTCTTAACACTGTTTCCTATTTCGTGCTGAGATAGCGCTGCAGACCATCCCACTGCACTGGCTAAATCCATGCTTGGGATATGTGTTAACTGGGCATTTGGATACAGAGCCCTGGAGTTTTGTATTGGACTTACATGGTTTCATAGTCTCATGTTGAAAAGCTGTATTAGAATTCAATTACTTCAGTCCCTACAGTGAGCATACAAATTCAGTGTTGATCCAGCCCGCCACAGTTCTAGAATTGGAAAAGTAAGTCTACACATGGTTTAACCAATGTATCGGTTTACAGAGTAAGAAAATAAGGAGAGATAGACTAGCTACCAATAGACTTAATGGAGATTCTTGTGATCATTCAGACCTACCTGATATTAGAACATTATTCATTCTCTATTTTTTCTTGTTTGAGAGTCTCAAAGTAAACCCTGAAACAGATTACACAACATAGAACCCCGTATCCTGAACCACATTGATCAGGGGCTGGGGACTTAGCTCAGTAGTTAGAGCGTTGTCCAGCAAGCGTAAGATCCTAAGTTCGATCCCTGGCACCAAAAAAAACAAAAAACAAACAAACAAAAAAACCACAAAGTCTGAACCACTTTGACCAAAGACAGGACATCTTCTAACCATAGTGCCGTTTGTGGATGCAGCAGCAGCATCTAGGATTCCATGTGAATGTTCTATTTTTGCACCCTCATGCTCATTCACCAAGCGAGTCATTCAAAAATGTTCTGAGGAGTGTCCAGTATTCAGGAAATGTCTGAGACTCTGATATCATCACATGAAATATAATTTTCTTCCCTAGAGCAAGTTATAATAGGGCCTAACTCATAGAACAGTAAATAAGTAACACATTTGGAACAAATTCTAGAAAATAACATTTTTCCAAATTAATGCAATTCACAGTTGCAACACATTTTTTTTTTTACTGAGTATTTACTATATGCACAGTATTGTGGTAAATTTTGGATTAACTTTACATTTGTTATGACAATATTTATTGAAGATATGTGCTACGTCAAGTGTTGTGTTAGACGATTTATGAGGTTTCATGTCATCTTCAAGTAACCATTCTTGATTCTAACTTCGTATTAGAAACAGAGAACATAAAATTCAGTTGTGTCAAATGACTTTCCACAGGTCGCGTGGTGGCACCTGCCCTTCCCCTTAAAACACCATAAGCTAGCCTGCGGTCCAGGAAGAAGTCACTCATCACTCACTGAGCGAGCAGGTATTCAGTCAATCTTCTGCAATCCTTTATCTTGGGAGATTCTTAAAGCCTAGTCAAACTTACATTCCCTAGACACCTTTATAGCTAGGGTTCTGCATGTAAAGAAGATTTTATCCAAATGGATTTGCCTGAACTCTGACAGCAGAATTACGACAGAAAGTGTGTTTCTTCATGCTTGCGGCTTTGTATGTGCAGCCACGTGTAGGAATACAGAGATCTGCTGCAGAGGCATCCGATGTCCATCTTCCTGGGTGGCTGGAAGAAGAAGAGCAGCATGGCGGCAGAGTCTCCTTGACCTGATTTCTTATTCTGCATATTTTGGTGTCTACAATGAGGAAAGTGATGGCAGCAGGTTTGGGATGTGGCACAGATTCAGAGGTGGCCCGAGGGTGGTAGCTCCCTGATTGGATTCCTTGTATTGTTGGGAGTCTCTCGTGGAGACTAAAGTTAGGTCCCATTTCTTCAGTTTCCATCATCAGTTTCAAGCCCCTGATTAATTTTTGATGAATCTGTTCCTGGTTAAACACCTGAAGTGGCATCTGTTTTCTATACTCTGTCTAGAGTGATACACTGAGTAGTGAACCCTGCTTGTTAAAACATGCTTTCCTGAGTACCCACCTTGCACTTCTCTTGCTAGGAAAGAAGGAAGTGTTGTGAAAATCTTACCTTGTTTTTTCCACAGCAAAGATGTGGGTTCCAGAAGGGATGGTACAAATGTATAGCAAAAATCTCAATACCTATTCATCAGTGAGAATATTAACAAAGAAAAGATTAATGAACATATTATTTATGGCTTCTTTAATCTTCTTTTTCACTTTATTCAATCATGGATGATGCTCTTATTTTTCCAATACCTATTATGTACTAAAAATACACCAGATAGGAACTTTGATAAACCTTTCTTCATCTTCACACAGATATAAGTATTCTCATCCCGGTTTTATTTGTTGATTTGGAGGAGGACGCTCAGGTTCACAGAGGACAATTTGGTTTTCTCCAAAGAACTCACTTCCCTCTTCACGTCTGCTAATCTTGGATCTTCATTGTTTCTTTCATATTAGACAAAGTTTGAAATTTCCATTAGCTCTTTTTGGACAGAAACGCACTGGAAATCAGAAGATACAGTGTACGTAGCTCCATGCTTCCCTAGCAGTAAAATCTAGAATAATTTCTCACATATTCTGAAGCTCAATTTCTTCATCAGTAAAATGGACCCATCGGCATGTTCCTTCTCTATTGCATGTGGTACTGGAAGCACTGCACAGCTCTTTTGGCATACACTAGAAGGTTGAAAGTTTTGGAAATAAACATATCACCTAAGAATAAACTTGGAGATTTTTCAACTCCCTAAATTTATCGTCAATCTGAAAAGCATGGATACGATTGATGAAAAGGATTAAACAGTGTCACATAACTGAAGGGCTTAGCACAGTTGCTGTATTTTAAGTACCTAACAACGTTAGCTTCAATTATTGTATTATAAACTACACAATGATAAGCTTGAGATTCTTTATCCAGATAGCTTACTCTATAACTCTGTTCAAAAGTTCGAGATATTAAAAAAAAATATTCTGCTTAACGGTGTCCTAAGAATACAGGTCACCTGCCAGGTATCACTCTCACCCTGCAGCAGAGGTACAAAACCTCCTGCCATTTGGCCTCGTGCTGCTGGAAGGCTGCTCTCTCCATGTCCTCTTGGCTCCTGAGGCAGATGAGTCCATCTTCCATCCTGTGGCCACTGCCAATGACTTGGCCAGAGGAACAGATGTGAAGGACAGCCCTCCACTAAGGAAGTCTGAACAAATGAAATCCTTTGCCTGGGACCACTCTTTCACATCTGGCCTCACTGCCATGCAAGAGAAGGAATAAGAGACAAAGGCTATATACCAGAATCCACGGCAGATTACAAATGCTCCACAGAGTTACTTTTTGTTTGCTTGCTTCTTTTGAGCCAGGAAGGGTTCCAACTTCCATATAGAATCATAGTAAAGACCATGTCTAAGTGGTCATAAAGTCAATCCCTGAGTGTGTATCTGAAGAAGAATGTTTGACTGACTAACCTAGAAATGAACCTGAGAAGCACTCACATGTTCACAGTGGGAAAGTCTTTTGTAGGTAACGTTCAGTACAGAATTCGTTTTTTCTTTCATGACAATATCTCTCCTATTAACCAAACTATTACAAAGAGCTAGGTGTACTCGACAGAAAAGCAGCAGGCACCTTCATGGAACACATTTTCAACAAGGTCCTCCATGAGTTCTAGCTTTGCACAAAAAGTAGAAACAAGCAAGCTACAGCAGCTAACAGTCTAGAAATGCAGTCAGTGAGAACTTTGTGTTTTAAGTCTAAGCAACTATGGAAAGAAAAATTCAGAATTGTTTTGCAGTTTGTTTATATATGTGGGTAAAAATGTTCAATGCCAAGTAATACAGGACACAGAAGGTGATCAGAAACTTTTAGAATCAGGTTGATAAAAGTCATGATTCTGACATCTCCTTTAGACACTGTGGTAATAGAATCCTATTTTAGCGAGAGTGAAGATATTAATGTCCCTTTGTCTTAGTTTCCCCTCAGAGTTAGTGTTTGAATTAGGTAGAATGTGTATAATAGTAAAACAACTGTAACATAATAAGTGCTCGGTAAAGATTAACTCTTATAATGGTAGCTATTATTTCTGAAATTTAAGTCGAAGTTTTAGCCATTAGGATTAACAGAAGTAGCAAAATAAGACAAATAATGATCAATGGTCTATTCTCTTCTACATACATTTAACAGGTTTAGTATTTGTTGGTGATTTTTTTCTTTCCATGTGCTGATGTGCACATGCTGAATGTGCTTTCCAACGCATGGAGTCACCTGGGATACTATTATAACCAAGATTTTGGAGAGTCTTTTAATAGTCTTAATGTAAAATAGTTTCTTAAGAAAGCATTTGAACTCCTTCGATGGATAAAACAGATTATAATCAGATTCCTGTGCTGAAAGTGTAAGATCTTGTGGTATGAACCTTGATTAAGCTATATTTTCTCTTTGAGTGGTACTCAAGGTACAGAAATCTTCCAATGTGTAACTTTTGTTTGGGGTTGCTGGCTTCTTGAACAATTATATACTTTACAGTGACATTCTCCAAAGCCTTAGGAAAACATGATTTTTATCAATTTGTTATTTATGAAGTATACAAACAGTACTGAGTGTTTTAAAGGCAAACTAAACTTAATAAAAGCACGGTTTTTCCTTCAGGAATTCGTTGGGGAGTAGGCAGTACAGTATAAATTCAACCTTAGCTCCCTGCTGCCCTCTGTTGGATTGGAGACTAGCAAATGGAGCACCACTGGGTGTTCAGGGTCTCTGTCCTCTACAGAGGCAAAGAGGGTAAGCAAAGAACATTATATCCTGCTGCAGTGAGTATCCAATTGGATATGAAGGAGAAAATTGGGAATTAACATTTATTAAGAGACTATCTTATAATCACGGCTTTCTTAGCTACTATCACATCTAATTCTTAAAATACCACTGGAGCTAGATATTTTTATTTGACCCAGGAGGAAACTAGCACTCAGATTGTAGAGCAATTTATTCCAGGTCTGTTGGCAGTGAATGGTAAGATAAGCACTGTGTCTTCTTAGATTCCAGAGCTCTGGGACTGCTGGGTCCTCCCAGGTCTGCAGTCAGAGTTGGTTCTTCTTTGTTTTCCTCTCTGCTCCACTGGGCAGTTCCAACAGTCAACAGAGCTCGTTGCCAGCAGCTGTCCCATGATCCTCTGGAACTCTGGGATTGTTCTGTCTGGTTTTCTTCTCCATTTCCACTCACACTAATGCACAGAACATGCCTTGGACAGGCTGGCTCATCTTTTGTTCTTTCCTCCACTGTCTCTCCCTAATGGACGCTGTTTTGGTGCTGCAAAATTCATCTTCCCAAAGTTAACTCGATCATATCATACCATAATTTCGAAATAAAAATAAAAAAGTGATGGCGCTTCCTTGCATTCTCAATTATGATTGTATTTCGTGTCAACAGCTTCCGTGATGTGGCTATAATGAATGCTTCAAATCCCATCTCCACCCAAGAACTCATCTTGAACTGTGTATCATTCAAATCAGAGGTGGAAATTCACGATCTACTTCTAGCACTTAGAATTTGCTTGTACTGTTATCTCCACAGGGGGTCTCTTTCCTCCATTTCCCAGAGTATTTAAAAAAATACTGCTCCTGTGAGATCTATAGCCCATATCACTTTCTCTGAAAGTCATTCTAGATACTTCCAATCAAATATTTTGCTTTTAAAGGCCTATCTTTCTCTGAGTCGAACAATAAACAAGGGAAAATAATGAGACCGATTGTGAGCTAACCTTGTATTAGCAGATTTACATATTTTACCCATTTATTCTTCTACATAAATTTAACAGGTTTAGTAAATCTCTACATTTTGTGGGTCAAGAAATGGGCACTAGATGACACTAAGCGGTTCGTTCAGTTCCCTACTGTCAGTAAGCAGACCTGCAGGAATAAAATCTAGGTAAATCTAATTTTGAGCATGCTATCTCCTCTCTAGTCCACAGGTATTTTAACTTTTAAATTTTTATTTTGAGACAGGCATCTCTAAATAGCTCCAGCTTGAACTTATGATCCTCCTGCCTCAGCTTCGAGTCCTGGGATTACACATGTGTACCACCACACCTGGCAATAAGAAGTAACAAATTAAAAGCACAATTTTTTTCTTTTTAGTTTCAGAGAGACTCGTTTGGTGCTTAGGTTTTCCCCACTAAATTTTGTCAGGTTACTTAATTTCCCTTTGTCTTAGTTTCCCCTCAGAGTTAGTGTTTACATTAGGTAGTATGTGCCTAATAGTAATGCAACTATAACATAATAAATGCTCAGTAAATAATTAACCCTTATAATGATAGTTATTATTTCTGAAACTTAAGCAAACTGAAGTTTTTTTTTTTCTTTTAGTATTAAAAGAAGTAGCAAAATAAGACAAATAACAATCAATGATCTGTTCTCTCATTGAATGGATTGCATAGAGCCATCTTTCTCTCTCCTTTTCCTCTGTTTTCACAGGAGAAAAAGTCAATCAGAAGTTGCGAGAGCAGAGAGAAGCAAATCACTTTGGCACCCGAACAACAAAGCAATGTTAGTTTATTTTCTTTGTAAAAAGTCATCTGTTCACCAACCTCTTTTATGAAATACCTGTCAGAGTCCATTTTATTGAACGTTACTCACTCCGCATTTTTTTTGGCCTCAAGGTCATTCCATTATCAGTTCCTACATCACCTTCAGTATTGGAAATGGACCGAGCGAGACGGAAGGGAAAACACACACACGGTGCGCCACACACTCACCAGATGGACAGCTCAGATAATAAAGGTTATTTCACCCCCGGCGGGCGGAGCTCAGATCTGCTCTGCTACAGATGACGCCAGCCGCAGTAACGCTGACTGACAGATCTGGAGAGACAACTCGCTATCAGAGTTGCCTGGAGCCAGAAGCAGCTTGCAGTCCGTTCACCAGGTCTCACGCAACAGAACAAAAATATGTTTTACGTGTTGATTCTTTTTTTTTAAGCTTATTTTTCGCTTTTTTTCAGGAAAAACAAACAAACAAACAAACAAACAAACAAAAAAAAACCAGAAAGGAAACAACAAGAGTAACCATAAAAATACCGCCAAATATCTCTTTCTTTTCTAGAGAACATCATCCGAAGTCCGGCCGCTGTTCTGCGGCTCTCGGCTGTGGGTTGGCCTGGTAACACATTTCTCATGTGGAGCACCGGCCACCACGCCGGGCTGTCGAAAAGCAAACGTGGCAACGGAGGGGTTTTGTGGTCTACTCGGGTTTCCACACACTTCCCTTCTCTCTTTCAGACAAGTAGGAAGACTCCTCCCAAACATGCCCGGAGACCTACAAACATGAGGCGGGACGGAAGCGAGGGAGAGAAGATGAAGAGGGAACTGCGATGTGTTATGTACATGTGCCGAGTGCACACAAGAAATGTAAATGTTATTTACTGCAAACACGTACAAAAATAAAAAAGGAAGGCGATCAAGAGATGGGTCGTGGGGAGGGAGGGGCAGGAAGGGGCTGAAGAAAAGAATTAAGACGTGTTCTGTGCATGTGCCAGCTCCACACAAGGAAGGCAAACGTCATGTGCTGCACACGTGTGCTAAGAAACTAAAACGAGAGGCTGAAAAACCTGACGTTTAAAAATAAAAGTGCAGAAAAAAGAGGCAGCTGGCCTTCTGTGTGGGAGACACGAGGTTCATACACTATATACAATCCCTTAACTGAAGTACTGAAACTCCCTTGAGGCGCCAGCAAGCTAAATGAGGATGACAGCGACCAGAACAATGACGATATGAAAGCGACGGCCATGGCGGCCATCATACGGATTAATCAGTCAGACAGAGCAGACAAAGAATAATTTCAGACCAGATCATGAAACTACTAAGGGTTTATTTAGGACTTAAATGCAAGTCTGTCCGTCTGTCTGTCTGTCTGTCTCTCTCTCTCTCTTTCTCTGGTATTAGAGATTAAAGCCAAGGTGTTCACACGGAGCTACATTATCAGACCTCCACTCTATTTTGAGACAGGGTCTCACCAAATTGCTAAATTGCCCAGACACGGCTGAAACTTGAAATCCTCCTTCCTCAACTCCCCAGCGTGCTAGGATTACAGGCATGAACCAGCCCCTGGCTCTATCTACGTTCCTGATCATCTCTATTCTCCTCGCCTGTTCAGTCATTTCCCAGGACTGAAACTACTAAACCATTACAGAGCTCCCTTCATGAGTCTCCAGCCACCTTCTGTGTCTCTGTATTTCCATCTGTCCAGCATCCTTCTTAGCTGATACCATGATCATCGTGGCTATTTATTAAGAGCCTAGCACAAAAAGAGAATCCATGCGTGTATGCAGAAGAATTGAAGTTAGTTCATGGAAGACATTGAATTTTCAAGCTCTTTGAATCTTTACATATATGATAGAATGGTGGTCCAAGCTGCTTGAAATGAGCCAGATTGTAGATACAGAATCTACACTTGATGGTCCTCATGAGGTTTAGAAGCTATAGAAATAGTAGGTGATAATTACAGATGAAGACAGATATGTGACTGGATATTCCTTTCTTTACACCTTGTATCATATCCATCTAAAGCCATACTTCTGAATGAGTGGAACATTTGACCTCAATTATAGAAAATCCAGAAAGATCATTCATGTTGAACAAATGTATTTATTTTTGCAAAACAGGAGTTGAGAACATATACAACTGATCCTACTGTCTAGCGTTAGAAAGAAGGGCTTTGGACTAACTACTGAATAAATGAAAAGCTTCAGTTTTGGCTTGTATTTTAGCTAACAGGATAGGCTAATAATCCCAGAAGCCAAGCAGCTTCCCTAGTTACCTGCAGCTGTATTTTACAATGAAGATATCCAAGAATGAGAATTACTTCTAGTCAAAAACCAAACTTTTTATTGATGGAGAGAAAGCAGACAGTAATTCTCTCATATGAATATGAAAATACAGTCATTTTTTAAAAAAAGCTGTCCCAGTGTGCCTTCAATGATTGATTTTACTTAGGTGATATTAGTGCTTATTCATTTAATTTTATTGACCTTTACCTACACTGTCTGATTTGGGTATTAAAAAAAAGTGCTAGAGTAGTTAAAGTGATTTTTTTTAAATTTTCTTCAATTCTTAGTGGGACACTGAGTTTTGAACAGACACGTCGAAGGTCTTCTCCAACAAGCTGCTAATGACAATGAAGCTAATAATTATTTAAGTGGTGCAGAAGTTTACCAATTGCTTCTACCCCCATTATGTAATTGAATTTTTATCAGAATTTAGTTGGCAAGTCCAGTCACCTTATTTTTCTCATTTTAGTGATGAGGAAATTGCAGCTTAGGAGGATTAAATGTTTTACTGAAGCACAGGCAACTAATGTAGAGTTCATGGAGTAATTCCTGAAGCAACTATCAGAAATTAAATAAGAATAATTGGCAACTTTATAACTTTATCTAGATGTCCTTCCCAAGCCTGAGATTTTATCCAATTGCCTTTAATCGTCTCCACTTGGGCATGTCATGATTTCTTCAAAATGAAATTAATGCTTCCTAACCTTGCTACCTCCAAACATAAAGGCCACAATCTCTTCCCTTGTACTTCCCACCACCTTCTTGTCCAAATAATCATCAAATCCAGACAATTTTACACTTCAAGCATCTTTGAAATCATCAAATCCAGACAATTTTACACTTCAAGCGTCTTTGAAATCTGTTTACCTCCATCTGCTTCCATAGTTTCCATCACAATTTTCTCTTTTTGGGAGGAGGGGAGGTGAGTAACAGGGATTTAATCCAGTGCTATTTTTATTCCAAACACACATTCTGCTATTGAGATATACCCCCTCCCCCAACGATTTCTCTTACTGGGGACTACTACAGTTATTTTCCAACTGGCTCCTGATCCCCAGACATGTTACAGCTCCCAAATGTCTTGCAAATAAAATTTAAATATTTTGTTCTGAGTTTCTTGCTTCATAAAATGGAAAGAATAGGATTTCTAGTGCAAAGTTGCAGTTACTCAGATGATGAAATTATAAGTAGAAAGCATTTAAATCACAATTTGAAAAAGGCAAAAATCTCCTGGACCACCCAATCCTTAACATTTTCAACTTAGATGAAACTGTGTCCATTTCAAATGTAGGGAAATGGAGGCTCACAACAGAGACATGTTCAGGGTCTACTAATAGAAGATACTCAGAATTTTTTTCACACGATCGAATGATTCCATACTTGTGATATTTTCTTTACCATAGCCTGGATTTGACCCATGGGAATTGGGAAGCAGGGCTTGTTTTGGAGGCTAACCTAGCAACCCAGGAGAGGATTTGGTGTCTATTTTCCAGGCAAGAGACATTTTTTGTCTATCAAAAAAACCAAGGGTAGGAAGACTGATTTCAAGGTGTGAGCAGAATAGGATAAATAGGAATCGTAACTCACTCAGTGGAACTAATGTAAGGGCGGTAAGGCCTAATAACTAATGTAAGGGCTTGTGAGGGCTCTTCTGGGAAGAGCAGTGAGACCGGCATTGGCTAAAATGTCCCATGCTGCCTTGAGAGGTGTCTGTGGAATGCTGGGTAAATTTACACTAGTGATGTTCATCCTTCAAGCTACTTTGAAAATTTTCTTTTCATGGCAATGGCAGCGGTACAGGAGCACAAACTCAAATGCATAAGTATTTCCAAATCTTTGACCAAATCATATCTGTTAACACCCCATGATCCTACCCATGGCACATGACAGTGCAAAGTTAAGGAGTATGAAAGAGCTTCATGGTCGTGGAGTCGATCAGAACTGCTAGGTCATGTGGCAAAGATGTGGACGTAGGAAGGCCCAAAATGGCTCTCTGAATGCAACATACTGACATTATTGTTGTTAGATTGAGGCTTTTTAAACCTTTCCTTAATATAAAGACACATTTATTTTTTACATTTTAAATCTGAAATTAGAATGTGATTTATATTTTTTTATCTTTTTTTGGTAAAACAACAATGCAATCATTAGGCCGAGGAGACTGTGAAAGGGTGCAAGTTGTCTTTGCCGTCTACATACCTATGCATCTGCCTATTTTCATACTGTGGTTATCTGAATTAGATTACTTTGAATTTTAATAGTACTCTAAGTTTATGTTAGACTTAAATTTGGATCTTTGTCATGTAAAATGTCTTCTGAAAGATTATATAGTACTAGAAAGTTGCACTGCAATGAAAAGTTATTGTGTGTGTCAAAGACTGTCTTGCAGACAGCATGTGCTGCAATTAGAGTCAGTAGCGACCGTCAAATTTCTGGGACTAGATAATTGTCTCTGCAGTCTTGGGAGAGGCTGGTGTGACCAATTCACGCATCACGAAGGGCTACCACTCGGGAGCATGGCATCTATCTGTCAAAAGACTTCGGCTGACTTGCAAATGGAACTATTTCATGACTCATTATATATAATCCAGTTACAGAAATTTCAAAATACCAAGCTCATCCAAGTGTGGAAGGAGATTGTTTCTTAAACAACTTGACTAAAAATTATTGCATCAACCTGAAATACAGCAAAGCGGTGTTTACAAGCGGAGTTTATGAGAGACAGAACACTGTCACTATGACACTGTGCACACTAGTTGGTAGCTAAAAGTGATTCATGCATAAGACTTTTCAGTTTCAATGTAAAGAAAGTTCAGATGAAAACTCTGCTAGTCATACTAAAGAAGAGTACTGTTTGTATTTGTGCAGATAAATGAATACTATTATTGCTTCATTTTTTTAAGAATCATGTTTATTTTATAGTCACTGTTTTCCCTATTCCTCTCCTGTGAGCTATAGTTAAATGGATGATGCGTTGCATAATCCCCGACATCTCAGAATTAAGTAAATGAACCTTTCTGCATTAGTGCTGAATATATGTGAGACAGATAGGGAGGCTGTTGGACATCTAAATGAGAAGGAGGGAGAAAAAAGAGAATACTGCAAAGCTCCAGTTTCTTCTGCATGAGTTTGATCAAGACTTAATTCATACTATCTGTTCCAATCAAATTCACAGCTACTGAGTGAATACTTTCACTGTGTTAAAAAAAAAAAAAAAGTACTGGAATCCAAACAATGTGGGGAGGTTGGTGCTGGCCCATTAAGAGTCAAGATACTGCATTAAAAGGAAGGAATACTAGATTATTCTGTGGGTCTGGTTTGGAGACCACTGCTGCCTGCTAAGGCGAAGGCTCTGGAAGAAAGATCTGCCTCACGGTTAGGGTGGATGTGGAAGTGAAAGAAGTGAAGAGATAATAGAACACGAAACTGGGGATTTAGCTCAGGGGTAAGAGCACTTGTCTAGTTTGATCCCCACCACCAAAAAAAAAAAAAAAAAAAAAAAAAAAAAAAAGAAAAAGAAAAAGAAAAGAAAAGAAAAGAAAAAAAGAAAGAAAAGAAAAGAAAGCAAGAAAGAAAATGAACACCATGCACATGACCTGTCTAAGGCTGGAGGCAACTACCACTGTGGCTAGAATGATTTAAGCAGATATTATTAGCCATATCCTTCAGTGTAATTAATCTGATTCTATATTTTTGCTATTCTTGGCCTTATTTTTAATAATAAAAGTGAACATTTATTTTATGCCAATAAGACTTTTAAGTGGCAAAATGACCGTATGGATACATAATATAGTTACATGTATTTTATGGAGATGGATGTTGAGACATACTGACTCCAACAGGGTCACCAATTCACAGATTGCAAATCTGTGGTAGATGTTCTTGGTCCTCTGGGCGTTACTCTAAGTTTTCTACAGCAGCAGTTCTTGAGTTTCATAGTCTGGAGACAGTTTTACAGTCTTTAAGATTAAGGACTACTAAAAGCTATGGTTTATGTGGGTTCTTTTTATTAATATTTGCTCTTTAAAACTTAAAACTGAGATTTAGAAAAATATTTTAATATATTTAAAATAATAAATGTAGTATATCAATGTAATTTTAAATAAAAAACCTCTTTCCCAAAGCAAAACGCTTTTCCCAAATAGTGTCCTTTAACATGCTATCTTATGCTTCTTTTTCATGCTTAATATTTGATTTAATAGCAGATAGCTGAATTCTCACATCTTCATTCAACATATTTTGATATCCTGCTTTCATATAGCATACAAAGAAAACCTTACCTCAAAAGTAAATGTTGTTTTGAGTTGAAGAATATTTCAGTGAATATTTTTCAGATAATTGATAGTGTACCAAAACTTGACAAGTGGAGTTTCTTAAAGGTTATTTGTAATATGGAATCTGAAAGTGTGTCAATGAATTTTTTGCGTTACATAAAATCTACTGGTTTACTTTGCAATTTGATGAATCTTTTATTCATGCATAATTTTATATTATGCATTAGGCATTTTAAAATATTGATTCACGGAGTTATTCAAGTCTTCCAGATGTTGACATATTCATTATACAATGTCACAAAAATGTTTGTTCGTATCACCACTGATCTCACCAGAAAATTCTTTCAGTATTGGAAAGCTGTCAAGCTTCAGTAGAAGATACACCTCTCACAATTCTAACTTTCACTTTGAAGCTTGAATTTTATTATGGACAACAAACACTGTCTGTTGCTTTCCTTAAAATGGTAGGTTCATTTCCTTCATTTTAAAGAAAATGTCTATCAGATAACCAACTCCAAATAATCATAATTTTGTCTGTCAAATATTCTTTCAAGTAAAAATGATGTTCCTAGAAAAAGTGGCCAGTTCAGCTCATAACTCAAACTATCACACAAATGTTTTCTGTGCTGAGTGAACTATCATGAACTACTTTGCAAGAATACCAATTTTATCTTCCAGGAGAATAGAAATATGTGTCCCCTAGGATCAGGATTTAATAATTTTTCTACTTCCCAAGAACATTCTTCTGAGAGAGTGATGCTGTTCTCCTTCATACTGAAAGATAACCCATATATTTGAGTGTTAATATTTTGCAAAACCTGTTCCAATCACAGATCAAGTTGCTGTGCAAGACAGCAACGATGTGCACACAATTTAATGCCACTGTGTTGCTCATGCTGACGGTCAGCAATTTTAACCACCATTGATCTTTCCCCATTAGTACAAATGTCAACACAGTTTAAAAGGCAAATGACACTATTAGGAAAATAGTCTTGACCTCATGAAGCCCTGAGAAGGTCACAAGGACCCTCACAGATGTGAGGACACTTTGAGATGCATAAACATATACTACATCTTTATTAGTGTAAATATATCCTGTCTACAAGTGTTTCTGGTTTCAAAAACCTTGAATAGAAAGAAATCACTAAATAAATTTTAGACGATGATTTATAAAAAAAGATCATTAAATAGCACAAGTATAAACCAAAAGACAAATAATATGTTATACGTTATCTTTAAAAAATTATTAGTAAAATACTTGAGAAAAAAAATTCAGAATTTGAAGTAAAAGAGATTAGTTACAATACCCTACAAAATAACACATTTAATTTGACTGGTTTATCTTTTTTGAGGGCTTTTTTGGGGGGTGGTGCTAGGGATTGAACTCAGGGCCTCGTGCTAGCTAGGCAAGGTTTATCTTTTTACCTATAAGAAAAGTGTAGTTTAAATCTGTAAGTATAGATAGTAATATCTGATAGATAAATTTAAATAGCTTGGGAAACATTGGGAGCAGATTTAATATTTATGGTAGAAAAATGAAGTAGTTTCTGTGATATATAAATAAAAAATGATATTAGGAATATTAATACTAGTTCATTATTTTTTATATATTATCCAATTTAATTCTGTGGTGTACTTGTGATTTAATCCCAGAGGCGAGAGTAGGTTTAAGTCATTTGTACTCTGTCTAGAGCAAGGAAGATCTGAGCCCCGTCCACCAGGACGCCCTGACTGAAATCATAAGCCTCACACAGAGACATTCAACAGTGATGCAGTCTTCAGACTCTGCCTTTCAGATCTGGACAACAGAAAATGCAGCAACAGCGACTACACAGAAAAGTTGCGTAAAATCTTTCTTACAACAAGCGAGGAGCCACCACTTCTTTGTAATACAAGGAAGAAGTGGAATACTCCACAGCTAATTAGCAATCCTAAGGAAGTGAATTAACACCTTCCTTCCGAGGTGTTACAAGCCTGACACAGTGGAATCCCTACTCTTCAGAGGTACAGAGGCCTGAAACAGAGAGGTCAGTCCCAGTAAGTTGCCACGATGCATGGCGGGAGGGCCACATACGGCAGTGCGTGGGAACATTTCTCCATAAAACACAAGAGAGAAATCAGAAGCAGATAAACTCGAGTAGTAGTTACTCTTCCCTAGCTTGTAAATTCCTTTGGACAGATGTGCTGTGTAATTCATTCTTGAATTTCCCTAATGGTAGAATGCTCAGACACATGGAAGGCATTCAATATATTTGTTTATTTTCAACAAAATTGAATGGGAACAGAAATTTAGTCTCATAAGGAAAGATAACCCATGTATTTGAGTGTTAATATTTTTAAAAACTTGTTCCAATCATGTATTAAGTTGTTAGCAATTAATAAATGCTCTAAGGACTATTTATCGTGAAATTAGTAAAATTATTCACTCAAACAGCATTTGCTGCCATCAATGCCTCTTAAAATGTTTTATCAGTGTGCTAAGCAATGTGTGTCTATTCATAGATTGCAAGAAAAATCTGCTTCTGAAAGCTCTTTGAATTTTTTCTTCACATCAGAGGTAATATATTTTCAAGACTATGCTAGGTTTTACACTTACAAAAATGCATACATATATTTATATATGAATGTGTGTGTGGGTATTTGTATATCCTTATTTATATTTATTATTTTTATACTTACATATAAGTGCCATATATATGTAAGTGTTTTCGACACAAAAGCATGGCCCATGCTCCATACGGCACCCACC
>PVJO010018751.1:0-18422 GCA_004026905.1 Hystrix cristata
CTGTCTCAAAAAACAAAAAACAAAACAAACAAAAAAACAAAAACAAAATTGTTCCTCTAGGAAATTTATCCCAGGATTAAGATACAAAATATAGAGAAAGATGTGTGAAGATGTTCATCCCAGAACTATTTACAATAGCGAAACATTAGTATCAACTAGAAATGCAAAATAGGGAAATAGTTAAGATACTTACAATATGAAATATCACATATCCACTTAAAATGTCATTTTAAAGGCTATGAACATTGAAGCATGCTTTTTCTAATGCTAAATACAAAAAACTGATACAAAATAATATTTGTAGAATTACCATGACTACGTAGACACCTGCATAATTTAAAGTGCTAAAAGAAAATTAAAAGTTATTCCTTCTTTTGGCATTTTAAAAACATTTTAAAAGCTCAAGGACTTTGAGAATCATGATGAAGATAGCAAGGAGTCAGACGTTATATGTAAGAGCTCCCTACCCACTGCCAGCCCTTCGTCATCCAGCAAAATTGTAGGAAAGCCTTCCTCGCTCCAGAGGCCTCAGAGCTCTGTGACTCTGAAGGCATTTCATACCTGGCACAATGTGGCATAGACCGCTTCTATCTGAGTAGTAATGGAGAAGCATTTCCCCATCTTTTCCTTTTTCCACACGAAATGATGGTGCATTCATCTCCTAATTTAAAAAAACAAAACAATGGTTTTCCAGTGAAAGCAAATTGTTTACATTTAAGATCATGTGAAACAATAGCATTTATTCATTATAGGAATAAAACTGTAGCTCAAACCTCTCTCTACTCTGTCTAGTTCCCTGAATACTTCCGTGATGTCAAGTATTATCCACATTTTAAGAGGAAGAGACTGAGGCTCAGGGAAATTAAAGTAGATTAATAGTAGAACAATGGTTGGCCTCCCTCAATGAGCCTTTACATCATACCATGCCACTTCCACCGACACTCCAAGGGGAGTGGAGGTAGGAGGGAGTTTCTGCAATGCGTGGCCTATGACCAAGTGACTATGGGCATCTTCGCTCACAGGAAGATCAGAGACTCTGAAGAATTTGCAAGTGGAATGAACTGATAAATTTCTTGTTCTGGAAAGATCATTATACTATCTGAGGTATCAAGTTACACATTTGGAAAACAAATATCCCCAAGGACACATCAGAAGAAATCCTCTTTCTCCAGGAATAAGTGTTGACTTCAAACATGCCCCATCTTGCCATAGATGAGATGTAAGTTAGAAAAGGAAAAAGGTTTTGCCTGAGAGATTCTAAGAAAGAAGGAATATTCTTTTCTGCTTGTCTTGTGGGTAGTTCAGAACCCTGGAGACACAGCCTGTAGTTTGAAAGAAAAGTTTGAAGAGGTTGCCTCCTATTTTTCTCCATGATAGAGGACTGCGAGTTACGAGGAATTTCCTTTATCCCCCAATACTTATTTTACTATCCAAAAGTATGTACACAGGTAAAAATAGACGTGTTTGTATGCGTGTATGCTTTATCTTGACTAAATGTAAAGAGGACTTGAGGAATCACATGTAAAAAGCACAGGGTAAAAGAGGGAAGGAAAAGTTAATTTGAAAAATTTATCCGAATGTTCCATAGAGAAAATAAAGTAAACGAGTAGAAGGCAGAAATGAAGATCCGCACACTCTGGCTCGTCCCTGCTCATGCCCCAGCCCCAGCCCCAGCCCAGACTCTCCTCAAAGACACTCCTACAACTTCTTTCTTTTAGTTCTCCCAGTCTCTAAATAATACAATTACACTTTTATTTCTTGATTAAAGTGGGGCTTTTTTAAAAGTGGAGAATGAGAGAAAAGGAACAATGATAATAAGCATCTCAGAACAGTCTTTGGAGACAGACACTCCTGGACTTCAGCTCTTGCTCAGCCACTGAAGCCTGAGTGATTTATAACAGCTATTTGACCTTTCTGGACCTCAGTTTTCTCATATGTATAGAGTGGAAAATAAGAATTCCTAAAGTTAGGGATGTAAAGGAGATACATCAGCATCGTAAGTCGTTCAGCATAACATCTGACTCATAAATAGCAGTTAATAAAACTTATCCTAAGAAAACAAGATTAAATGCATGATTATATCAAAGAGTGCATGCTTTACAGGAATTCAGCATTATCTTATTTTATTTTTGCCTAAAGAGATAATCTATAATTTTATGTTTAGTATAAAGTACTTGATATAGCATCAGGCATTATTGCACATATTTTATCCCAACTTCTATAACATTTAAAGTTCTATTTATCTCACTATATATAAAACGTCCTCATAAAGCACAGGCTCTATTCTATTGCTTCTCTAACAGTATAGTTTGGCATACGGGGGTGGGGGGGTGACTATCAGAAGAAGGGTAGCAGGACTGGGTGTAAAATAATGGACTTGGGATTTCAGAAACTTGATTCCTTCCCCACTTGTTCATGAGGATTATAGTACTATCATGACAACAGTTCTGAAATGTGAAAGTCATTCCATAATGTCTTTTACTTAATGAATGAATAGAAGACTACTAGTACTTTGTCCAGAACTGTGAATCAGTATATTAACCAAATTTCAGGTGAAAAAATTGATATTTAAAACCATAAAGGAAGTTTATTGTAGGAACTTAATGTATTTCTTTATATTCTAATTGTTGTACTTTATAGCAAGAAATTTGACAAGAGGTTGCCGTGCAAATTCTTGTAATTGTAAAACTGGCCTTTAGTGAACAGAGAGAAAAGGAAGAGGAAGGAAGGGTTATTATTTACAGAAATGCTTATTACAGTATTAAGCACTTTTACATGTTATCTCCTTTAATCCACATGTCACTATGAGGTACGTGAGTTATTTTACTCCTATTATTCCTTTTTATCTCTGTGTCCAATGCTTTAAAAGGTGCTAAGTAAACAGTAGGCCCTCAATAACTATTTATTAAATACATAAGGATAAAACCCTGAGGTTTGGAGAGGATAACTAGCTTGTCCAGAGTTGTGAGCCTGTAAGTTGCAGCGGCAGCCAGAGAGTAATGGAAGCCCATCAGACCCCACAGCTGGAGGTCTTCCCACTCACATCTTCAAGAAGTTCACATAACAACAATGGAACAGGCCCACAAACTCATTCTACTTAAAGTCCATAAAGGTCTCCAAAACTCTGATTCCTTATACAAAATATGGAAAAAATAATGTTTTCCCACATTACGTCTAAAAGAGTGCATAATAGTTAATCAGGTACATTAACATAAATAATCTTATATTATCCTCATAACAACCCTGCAAAGGTGGTTATGAACATAAAATACAGAAATAGCGATGCTATAAAGGGCCTGAAAAGTAAATATAATCTGTCTTACATAAAACAATAAACTATTACTATGATGTATATATACTACTTGGTCTTTTCAATAAAGCATTTTCTTATCTGTAAAAGAAAAGAATCTAGGTATCTGAATTTCCAATGACTCTACAGAGAAGAAAACCATGGCATGAACTCCAGAAGGACATATCCCAGTAGGGAAATTAGTTTCCTGATGCCTCAGTCAGTCACCCTGTGGGTTAATCAGAGTTGGATGGTTTCCGATTCTGGCTCTTGGCCCTGTCAAGTCTTTCCTTCTGATACTTGGATAATGTGAATCTGGCTGCATAAGCTGTTTATCAGCTCCATCCAGGCCAGGAAACCTTAGGAGAGATTTTGCAAATCTACTGAAACCTGGCTGTTTTCCAACCTTTGTTCCCATTGTGATCAGCCTCTTAGATTTCATTTCAAGCCCACATTGGCCCCATTGAAGAATCCATCTCTCATCACAAAGTTGAACTTCTCTTTGATATTTTTTGTCAGCCAGTTTATAAAGATGGCCAACAGGTATTTCTTTCCCTTTTCTTTCCCAGGATAACTCCTGGGCCACTGACTCCTGGGACCAAGGATTCTGGAGTTACTTTGCACCTGCTCCTCTTAGAGGGGAGGGAGGAGATCACCCAAAGCCATTGAGCATTTGCTTCCTCTCTGGCCCATCAAGACCAGTTCTGACAACCTTACCTGATAAGACAGGGCAAGGTAACTGTGGAGCGCATCCAGGTTTTCAATAAACTCCGTGAGATTCCCTCCCAGCATCCGCAGCATCCTGTCGTAGCCAGACATTTTACAGAATGTAAAGAAGTATTCTCCAAAGAGCTTCAGAATGGCTTCCAGGGACACACCTGTAGAATCCAAAGCATACCCTCACCAAAATCCCCTGAAGGTGTTTTTCTTCCTTGAGTGGTCTTCTTTTATCTATAGTATCTTCATTCTCTTACTTATGGTAGGATTGTAACTCAAATGAGTCCTTCAAAACAGAAAAGGCCCAGAATGCCCAGGCTTATGGGGAACCTTCAGGACACACAAGACATTGGCTGCATCCTTGATGGGCTCTGTGATGCTCTGGCTGGACCTGGACTTCACGGCAAAGGGGCATTCCAGGCCTGCCGAGCTCTCCAGAAATGAATCCCTGACCGGGGCCACAGGGGGTCTGGGTGCTTCCCAGCCCCTACTTGCTTTCTCAGTCTGAACAGCAGATTCTCTACTGCCAGACCTTTGGGCAGATAATTGTTCTGTCACCTGAACAGGACATTGTCTCTCTTGTCAGAGATGAGTTACACACCATTCCCAAAAGATTACTAGCCAGGTCTTCTGAATTTACACAAAGCTCAGATAGCAGAGTAGGAGGTGGTCAAGGTCTGTGTTAATTGCCTCCACTGGGTTCTGTGCTTGTAGATCCATCCTAGCTAGATTCAGGGAAGTTTGGCTGTGCTAGTAATCAGAAGCCACCTGCTAACTCCTAAGTGAGCTGAAATAAATTCTACTCAGGTCCTTTTCAATGTTTATGAGTTCCTGGGAGAAATAAAAATAAATGAGCTGGTGTGAAATTGCTTCTTCCTGTCTCTTCCCACCCTTCTCTTCCCTCTAAATCTAGCATATGCAACCTGAGAAAATACAGCTGTGACATGCACCTCTCCCAGGAGGACTAGGCTGAATCGAGGCAGGCAAAGTGATAGTCAACTGACAACGGCAGCCTTGTATAGAAAGACTGCCTGTTTGATTTTTCTTTTGAATCTGAAAACTTATAATTTCCCAGAAGTGGCTTATTCCAGACCCTGGTGATTTTATTTCTGAGTATCCACCTCGGTTAACAGGAAAGGCCTTCTGGCTAAGAAACTCCTCAAACAACAGTCTCTGGTTTAGGTGGCTGCTATCTGTGCTAGGTTTAGGAATGCTTCTAAAATTCTTGGTTCAGAATGCTTGTCTAGCAGAGAACAAAGATCTCTTTTTAAAATCAACACCTATCTCATTTTGTATACAGTTTTGCCTCAGTGAATTTAGAATTCCAAGAGCCTTCTAGTCACACACAGTCAGGAGTATATAGAACACAGTAAAAAAAATGCAAGAATGAACTAAATACAAGTCTTACATGCTTTAGAATGTTATTTGATAGTGCAAAGGAATCTATAGTAACTGTAGATTTGCATTAGTATAAGAAAGAGGGGAAATAGGAAAACGTGCATCTACCTTCTTATTTGTACAAAATTAAATACCAGGTAGACTAACAAGGAGCTATTGAGATTGCTTACCTACAGGACAGCAGTGAGAATAAAATGAGAAAGATAGAAAAATTGTGAGAAGAGGAGAGAAAGGCACTTTTCTGAGCATAACTTTTTGAACAGTTCTGATTTGAAGAATTATGTGAGTTTTATATGCTTAAAATAACAATATCAGTAAAGATAGGGAGCAATCCTAAAAAGGGAACACAAACAGAAACTAATTAAGAGAACGATATTTCAACAGAAAAGTTTTAAATAACATAATTACCCAGAAAAAGAAAGAACCCAATAACATTTGAACATGGTGTGAAGATTGCTTTGTTCTCACACCAAACATAAAAAAATTTTTGAACAAATATTTAACCTCACTTAGTAGGTTTCCCTTTTATATCAGTGTGACTTAGCAATTCTGAAAACACTTCCTGGATATTCAAGATTGAGGGTATGAATAAATGTTTTGTAGATTGTGAAAGTCAGTTTTCTCACTATCTGAGATTGAGACTACAATTATGGAAAGAGGAAGAACAGAATGAACTCTCCTTGTTGGATTAGAAAAATCTTACATAGTAAGATCACAAAACCTATCATGGAATGATAGTTAGATGAAGATAGATGCACGTGTGTCATCTATTATCCAGCTCTGTCTCCCGACAAGGCCTAAAATCAGCAATACCCCAGTAACAATGAGCTCACCTAGTGCTCAGATATTAGTTTTGAAATTCCATTCTCCACTAATGGGAACCAGAGTTCCTTGAAGAAATGGCAGATTTCAGGACTGGAGCAAGGAAAGTGAAATGAACCATGCTGTTATGCCAGAAAATAAAAAGGTAATCAAAATAATATGAACATATCAAAAAAGAAACAGGGCCAGTTTGGAGGAGAATCCCACTGACTGGATCATAAAGAATTTGAACATCAAAATAAATCCAGGTTGTGGTAGTACACACCCGTAATTCCAGCACTCTGGGAGGCTGAGGTAGGAGGACTGCAAATTCAAGCCTAGCATGGGCAATTTACCAACTTAGTTAAGATGACTCAAAGAAAAAAAGAGCTAGGGGTGTAGTCTGGTTTGAAAACTCTAGGTTCAATCCCGAGTACCACAGTAAAGTAATTATAAATAAATAGATAAATAAATCCTATTTTAAAAAATAAAAATCAAGAATCCACATTGATATAAATAAATAAACTGAACAGGAGGAAATTTTTCCTTATAGAACTCATATTAATAAATGTGAAAGAAATAATACACTTAGAAAATAATCCTTTGACCACCATCATTAAGTATTAGTTCAGGCAAGAATTATAAATGAATGCTAAAATCATGGAAAAAGAAACTTGAGAATCAACAATATATTTGCATAGACTTAAAATACTTCCTCACAAGATACTCCAATGAGAAAAACAGTAACACTACAGTGGAGAAACCTAGCTAATTTTACCTTACCCAAGTGATCAGATTTAACATCACCAACACTGTAACAATACAACCACCTTCCTGACAAAATGAACTGAGGAGAACAAAAGATCAAAAGATCACTTCTGTGGTTTTCTGCTAGGAAAGCATAATCTGAATTATACCAAGAGGAACTATTAAATAATCCCAAACCAAAGGAGTGTCTACCAAATTGTCGACCAGAACTTCCCAAAGATATCCATGTTATAAAATATAGGGACTCAGGAATTCTTCTAGGCTAAAGAAGAATGAAAAGATGTGACAACTGACATGATACAGAATTTCCTTTTGTTGTAAAGAACATAGTATGTCAATTGGAAAAATTTGCGTGCAGTCTGTAGAGTAGATAACAGCACTGTATCAATGCTCATTTCCCAAGTTTGATCATTGTATTATAGTTATGTAAGATAATATTTGAGGATGAAGAATCACCATGTCTACAATATACTAACAATTCAGGAGGAAAATTACAGCTATAGATACAGAGAGGACAGAAGCAATATGGTAAAATATTAACATTTGGGAAATACAGATGAAAAGTAAATGAGAATTCTTTGCTCTCTTCTTACAAACCTTTTGTGGGTTTGAATTTATGTCAAAGTAAAAAGGTTTTGCTGATTGCCCTGAAAAGACCTTATGAAATCTTTCATAATAAGACCACAAAGACCACTTATCCATGGCCATCCGACCAGCTGAGACACAGCTGGAATCAGGACCTCTGTGACATTATGAATTTTGTTAGGTATAATTGGGGCATTATCATTATATTCTAAAATGTCTTTATCTTGTTAGAGACTCATACTGAAATAGTTATGGGTGAAATTATGGGAAACCTGAGCTTTGCTTTAAAACATTCCAGCAAAAACAAAAACAGACAGATGAAATAAGGTTAGCAAAATACTAATAATTAGTGAAACAGGATAGAGGGCACACGGGCCTCAGTATTCAATTCTCTCCACTTTTGTGTATATTAAATCTCTATTAAAAAGAGGTTTTCATTTTGTTTAAATGAAAGATTCCTTTGTTAGCAGGAAAATAACCATCACAAAGCATCTATGGTTGGCTCCCAAAGAGCACTGTGGAGTCTTCTAACAAGCTTTTAAATTGGAATGATGTATGAACTTAAGCTTGCTGACTTGACAAGCTTGGCTCTTCTGTGTTGCCAGGAAATGTTTACTTCTTGTTGGGTTATAGCTCTGGGGACCGGAATAGGCAGAGGTGGGCTGTCCAGGGAAGGGGGAATCAGGCCACCTGCTGAAGTTCCAGTGTAGGCTGGCAGATGGAGGTGGAGGGTTATACAAAGCTACCTCTGCCTCACTGGGCCTCCTGGACAAAAGGCCAATTTAGGACTACACTTCTCATAATCCCTGCCTATCTCCCATTACCCAACATACAAGCTACATGGGGCCTTTCTGGGTCAGAGAAGCATGTGCTGTGCCCAAGCCAGAGAAGTACATCTTGCAAATTTTTTCCATTTTTACTTTCTCGAAGTTTTAGTATTTGAAGGATGAAGCTTCGGCTCTCTGGAAACAGCCGTTCATACAGTGCACACTCATTCTCAAATGTTATCACTTGGGTCAGCCATAAGCTAAAGTGTGAGGACGTGTTTTGTGAGAAGGAGAGAGAGACACTGTCATTTACAGGGAGAAAGCAGACTAAGCTGGGAGAGCTGGGCTTCAGAGGCAGCAATAAGTTGACTTGGGTATTGAGAAAAAAAGAAGGTGGAAAGTAGACGAAGGCAGCTGGCGCTCAGTCCTTTGCAGGGATGAGGCAGTCTCATTTACTCCTGGTACAGTCATCGGCCTAGCCCAGAGCAGGACTCTGTTGGGTGGCACAAGTAGGAGAGGAGAGGGCCAGGCATTGTGCTGAATACGCCTGCCGAATTAAGCACTTGACTCACATAATCAATATCACGTGTAGGACAACCTCTGCGATGGGTGTCACAGTTACTACAGCTTTTTACTAAAGAGGACTTGACATTGTTAGGAGCCAATGTAGCCAGGAGGCCCACCCGAGTCTGTCTGATTCCAAAATCCTCACTAGAGACGTTGCAGATGACTCCTCCAGTCATCTTGATTCAGCGGCGGCTTTGCGATCAGGAGACCCAAGTTCAAGTCTCCATTTTCAGTGGTTTGCACAGCCTAGATTATTTGTCCCATCCTCAAGAGGGTATAGGAGAAAGCCAATGTTACGCCTGACTTCAGGTATCATAAATTTTATATTTTATGTTGTTACTTTTATTTTTAAAGAAGCGCATGCAGAGAAGGGTTGTTGGCGTTTACTGATAGCTAACTGTTGAAACACGTTTCACTAGGAGCTTCTTAGCAGGCAAAGCCTAGACAGACACAGCTGTGCCAAATGGCTGTTGGGTGTTGTTTTGAATTTTGTCACTTCAGATCACTAATAACCCACTTACACACTAAGTAGGCACTTATTCATATACAGAACAATTCCTTATGCGATGCTCAACCTGCCATCTGGTCCCATCCTGAATTATGCTAATTAGAAAGCACAGAGCTAAGCAGTGGCAGAGGGGTCTGGAGAAGTCCCAGAAATTGCTCCAAGGTAGGGAAATTGTATTCTGGAGCCCACTTGGAAAGCAAGTGGTGACTGGGCATGCTTTTCTCTCTATCACAGGAAGAGTTGGGCTCCACTGACCAGTGTACTTTATTAAACAGTAAAATGCCCTTCCTCCAGCCTTCCCTTGTCTGGGGCTCCCTCTGCACCCCACGAGAGCTATATATATTACAGAGAACCCACCAGCTCAGGCTTTCCAGGGCCATCTTAATTCCAAATCTCATGTTTTATTTAACTGGATTTTATATCCCAGATTTTTATTTGCAAAATCGCTATCCTTATCTACCCTTTGAGGTATGGGTCAATAGATGTTAAGAAGATAAACAAGAAGGAGAAAAAGGTTTCTGATATTCAATGTGAGGTAGAGAGAAATCACAGTGATACACTATGTCTTTGTGTAGAAAGGTGATGTGGCTAAGCCCACAGATAGACCTATAAACTTGCTGCCTCCCAGTGAATTGGTAATTGGATATGACTTCAGCAGGTGTGAGTTGCAGCCCTCTGCTAAAGGTGCTGACGTGCCACACAGCGTTCACAAGTACACAGGTACAAAAACAGACTAGGGTGACTTTAGACATGCCAAGTTTTTCTGGAGATCTAAAAACTTATTAGAGTTCTTGTATTAGTCCACTAGGGCTCCCAAAGCAAAATACCATAGACTAGGTGACTTTAAAAAATGAAAATGTAATTCCTCAGAGTTTTGAAGGCTAGACATCCCAGACCAAGGAGCTGCCACTGTTGGTTTCTAGTGAGGACCCGCTTCCTGGCTTCTCGTCATATCCTCAGTTGACAGGAAAGAGAAAGATCAAGCGCTCTAGTGTCTCTCTGGTGTCTGGCACTAATCCCACCATGGGACCACACCTTTATGACCCTTATCTCCTCCCAAACCCATCTTCGGATAGCATCACATTGGAAGTTAAGGCCTTGGCCTAAGAATTTTGTGGGAACACAATTCAATGCATAGCAGTTCTTAAGTAAAAATGGATTTTTAAATGTTAAAAAAAAATCTGTTGAAAGATCCATTATCTAGAATATGAAGTAACAAAGTTTATCTGCAATAAAACTTTATTTACAAAACAGGAAGGGTCCCAGATTTGGCACATAGGCTGTAGGTAATTTGCTGGACACTGATCAAAGGGCTCAGAACTTCATGTTTACCGCAGCCATTTAGAAGTGTCTCCCCTTTTAGGGGCCAGTGTTCAAAGGTATAAACCATGGAAATAAGTCCCACCTTCCTTTCAGATTCAATGTCCAGCTCTCATTTGCTGAACACCCACTAGATGCCCTGCTGCAAGTTATACACCTTACATATGTTATCTGATTTAATTTATCCCTTCCCACAGTCATTTAATGTCTTGCTCCTACTAGAGGAAGAGAGCAACTCTCGCAGCCTGAGGTCACACAGAAGTATGACAGGGCAGAATCCAAGCCTTCCTGCTCATTCTACACTAACAAGATGCCCCTTGGCAGAGGGCTAAGAAACAAACCGCGGCTGCATGACACAGTTTCCACCTCTTCCTGCTGCTGGGATCCCTGAAATAAAACACAGGTTAGGTGGATTTCACTTCACCATCCACTCTCAGCTTATTCATCTTTTTATATTCTAACCTCCGTCCAACTCCAGCTTTTCATACCTGACATAGTCACCTCTCCTTACAGAAATCTCATACGCTATTTTGCATTCTTTCTGGAGAGAGAAAATAAATCCATGTTCCTTCCACTTACCTAGAAGACTGGATGCAATTTTAAACAATCAGACTTGCTTGTGAGCTACCAGCCCTCACTTAGTATCACAGACCTGCACAATTGTGGGGGGTGGGGGGCAGAGTAGGGGGCCTTCCTTCGGTGGGATGGTGCATATTAGGATCAGGAAGATGTCTCGCTTTGTGGTTTGAAAAGCATATTTAACACCATAGTCATGTTTTTTAAAGAAAGTGATCTTTAAGAAAATAAAACAGAACCTCTCTCTGGCAGGTGTGTCAAATAAGCAGGTGAGGGGTGCAGCCACTGCTACTTGTTGAACAAAAGGGTCCTAAGGGGAGCAAAGAGGAGGCTGGAACCCAGGTCCCCAGGCTTCTAGCCCAGCAAGGGGAGTGCGGGGCCCTAAAGAGCAGCACCCTAGAAAGCCTGACCCCACCATCCCTATAGAAGCCTCCCTTACTGTCGACTGTGGGGTAGGCCAAGGGGTCAGGGCAACCTCTCCACCAAAATTATCCAGCCTAGGAAGGGATGAGCTGGGGTTGCAGTCCACAGATACGCTGCAGTTCCTGGACCAGCTTTTCTTAACAAATTTCTATACAGTTTTTGGTGGGAGTGCTGGGTGTCAGCTATGATTGCTGAAAGGCTGTTTGAGCCCAGCACGGGAAGGAAGCCAAGTGGCAGCTGTAGAAGGGTGCCAGACATAGTCCTGCTCCTGGAATCTGAGTTCTGGGATCTGAAGGAGCAAACACCCTTTCCACCCAGTGCTGTATTTCCAGTCTCGGGAGGTGCAGGTGGCAAGTGACCAGAGGCTACCGTGTGACTAAGTTGGTGACTAAGTCGGTGCCAAATTCCTCCCAGCTCCAATCACCATCATCCTGCCGGGCCCACGGGCACCCTCAACCCTGTGTGGCTCGATAGTTCTAAGAGAGACCAGAGCAGCCCGATGAGCCGGGGCAGCAGATGGTACAGAGACGGCAGGGGAAGCAGATGACCACCTCTTTCTGGAGAGGACACTGATCATCACATGCACCCAGCTGCCTAAGTCTCAATGACTTCTCCCTCCTGGCTTGACAGCGACCTTTCCCTGGAAGCTCTCTGCATCCAGGAGATGACCGTGAACATGAGAAGAAACCCAGATGTCAAATGGCCATATGAAACTCTAGGGAAAAGCCCTCCATTATATCAGTTCCAGGTACCCAAGATCAAAGTTATTCCAATCTTTTAAAACAGATAATCTTTCAGAAATTCAAAGAAGAGGGAAATAAGCTCACTGCCTCACCCCACACGGGCGCCTTACTCATCGCTGCTGCATTCTGGAGAAGGCCCTTGTCCCCGAGGGCTCAGCGTTGGCACCTGCAACCTAGTTACGCAGTGCCCGCGGCTGGCTGTAACCTGTAACCACCTCACAAGTCACTCCTGTGGGTGGCAACTCATTTGCTGGGCTCCAGAGCTCAGAAGCACAGCCCTGCTGTCTGATGCTGCCCAGGAGCCAGCTTGAAGGTCCCGAGTGACAGTGCCCAACCTGACCCTTCCGGCATCTCAGGCTGTCGGGTGCCAGGTGTGGATGCCCAGGTAGTGTCTGCCTGTGATAATCTCCGGATGCCACCTCACACTCTCACAGGGGCCCACGGGGGAGGAATGGGCAGAAATACTTTTCAAAAGCCCAGTATGTGTCAGATACTATATCAGATATTTTCACATACATCAGCTTACTTAGTCCCCAAAACAACTCTGCAGGGTAGATAATAGTATATTTGTTGGAACAATGCAAAAACTATGATTGCCAAAGCAACTGATTTTAGGTTATCAGAGGAGGAAGAGACAAAGATAAAATCTCTTTTGTCCTGTACCTTTTCCCCTCAAGACCTGGACAGTCTTGAGGTTGATAAAAGAAACAACCCCTTCTGATATACGCATGGGAAAAATCATCCGGGAGGACATGCACACGTACACAGGACCATCTACTTGTGGTCCCCCACTATGACCCTAGCGATGGCAATTTCACGCCGGCAGATGGACAAATGAACCGTGGTAGAGCAGAGGCAGAAGGGCCCTCGGTATCCTGCCCACGTACCAGGCCCATTTCGGGGTGAATACAAGTGTGGCACAAGGGAGTTCCAGATGTTGTTCTTCCAGATACCCAGACCTAACAGTAGTGAAATATTTCAAAGGTAACAACGTACCTGTCAAAGCCAATATCAAGGCCAAACATTTCTGGTGGAGATGATGAAAATCAAAGTGATGTTCATAGTCTAGGTGTGCAAGAAATCTAAGGCTACTCAAATAGAAAGGGTCACACATGAGCCCTGGGTTGCGTTAAATGGTGTCCCCCAAATTCACATTCATCAGGAACCTGTGACTGAGACCTTATTTAGAAATTGGGACTTCGCAGACATAACCGTGTTAATAAGAGGTCATTTAGGGAGAATCCTAAATCCAGTGTGTTTGGTGGTATTCTTATGAGAAGAGGGAATTTAGATCCAGAGACACAGACACTCAAGAAGGACCCACGTGAAGACAGAGGCAGACTGGAGTTGTGTGTGGCTGCCGCAGGCCCTGGTCACCCGGGGACCCCCAAATGTTGCAGTAGGCAAGGATTTTCCCCTAGTGCCTTCAGAGAGAGTATGGTCTTGCCAGCAACTTGGTTTTGAACTTCTGTCCCTGAATTATGAGAACACATTTCTGTTATTTTAAGCTACTCCATTTGTGACACGGTCAATTCCCATTATTTGAGGATTCTGTATTTGCAAAATCTTCTGCTTGGTGAAATTTATCAAATAGTTCTAAAATCAACAGTCATAGAGTGGTCAAGGTCATTCATAGATATGGTGAAAAATTCACATCATCCAATGCAAATGTTTCTAAACTAAGATCTAACGAGGCGATGTTCTCTGTTTTTATTTCATTTCTCATACTATAAGCAAGTATTCTTGCTGCAGCCTATTTAGTATCCTAATTTCACTTTTTTGTTGATAATTTTGCTGGTTAAAATGACCCCCCCCACCCATTTTAGCATCAAAATGCTGTCTAGTGTCCCTAAGCACAAGAAAGATGTTATGTCCCTTGCAGAGAAACCTAGATATGTTAGATTAGCTTCATTCCGGAGTAAGTGCTATTGAGTATGAGTTCAATGTTAGTGAGTCAACCATATACATATACATATTTTATATATAACGTCTTTAAACAGAAGCAGACATAAACCAAGATTATGCATCAACCAGTTGACAAAAATGTTGTGGCAAGAGACTCTCAGAAACCCAGCCCTGCATTTTCTCAAAGAGCGATGATCCAGCATTCAGTAATTTAGCATTTGTAACAACTTCATAGAATGCAACTACCATGAACAGGGAGAGTCAACTGTGCTTTGTTACAGCAGCCCTGAGGAAACCCAAACCGGCCCCTCAGACTTACCTAGAACTTTGGAGGCCTCTCGTACGAGCTTCTCAGTGATGGTGTCTTCATACACTGTGTAGGTCATGAAGGTATCTTGTACTTCTGCAGAAACTCTGGAAGATGAATTAAGGTGCAGTGAACACCCAGCCGCTGGAACTTAGTCCCAGGAAGGTATCCACTGACCCAGTGAGATAGAGTGGAAGCTACTCCTGATCACAAGCTGTGTGAGACATCAGAGTATTGGGGTGTCAATTCCTACCAGGAGGCTTCCCTGGGCCCCAGGTGGAGCCAAGAGCTCCCTTGTTGAGCACTCTGAATAGGTTCTGTGTTCTCCAATTTACATCAAGATTATCAGCCCCAGCTGGGCATGGCGGCTCACACCTATAATCCCAGAACTCTGGAAGGCTGAGGCAGGAGGATCACAAGTCCATGCCCAGACCGGACAACTTAGTGACTTAGTGAGACCCTGTCTCAAAAACAAAAAATAAAAAATGGCTGAGGATGTAGCTCAGAGCACAGGTACTGGATTCAATCCCCAGTACCACAAAAAGAAATGAAAAGAAAGAAATAAAAGAGTATAAGTTTCACCCCCTCTACTAGGTTCCTTGAGGGTGGGCACTGTGGCTTATTTTTGCCTTTGAACTCCTGGAAAGTGGCTCTGTGTGTGGCACACACATCTGCAGGGGACTCTCACACAGACAAGGGCTCCTCGGCCTACAGCTGAGGGTCATTGGGCTAGACAGTCTCTGAACTTCCCTCCACCTGTCAGGTTTTCAGCTGGGGTCCAGTGGCTTCTAAGCATTATCAAATACAGCGACTCAGAGAAGCCAGATGGGGAGCCCAGAACAGACGAGGTGGTTATGACCAGAAGTATCATTGCTCCTTTAAGTGTGGTCCTCTGTGCCACGTTGGGGTTACTCGCGCTCCAGGGGCCTCCTTCTGTGCCCTATGAGCATAATGGACACACAATGTTTAAGGCCCCAATTTAAACCTGACACGCTGTCATAAGTTGTTGTAGAGACCCCAGAGAGGATGACGTGAATTGCAGAACTCTCGGGAATGTAGCAAACTCCACTGCTGCCCCCAGCTATCCTGGGACCACCCATTCGGCCCCATCTAGGTTGGGTAGCCTCTTTTTTCCTGCATACTGAACTGATAATACTTTAGTGTCAAATAGTTATTTGGATTTATGTATGTGTTGCACATTACTGGGATGCCAGACATGCTCAGAAAGTTGGGATCCCGCTGGGATTTCCAGCTTGTTTACTGATTTCTGTGACCTTGCATATAACATTTCCCACAGTCAACACACATGCATGTATAATCATCCAAGCTGCTTTGGTAAAACAATATGCTTACCAAGAATTTATATAAAAAATAAACCAACTGACATTTTCTAATGAGATGGTAAAGATTCTGCTAAGAAGGGAAGGAGAGAAAAATGACTATCAGAAAACATTGTGAAGTGTTTGGAAGAGTCAGAAAAGTCGGAAGAGTTGGAAAACCACTAAATCTGAGACATGAAGAGTTCAACGTTTCCAACTCACACAAAGCAAGCACAATTTCACTCAGCATGAGACATGCCAGCCACATAGGTACTTAAGTCCACACATGCAGAAGACTGGGGATCAATATTTAGTTGGAAGGGCAAGCAATTAAATGTATGTTTCTCCTTAGTTAGTTCTAACTGGTGATGCCTAAAATACCTGAGTAGGATACAAGAGCCAGGCCACATGTATCCGAATAACTCGGGTGGTAAAACAGGCATAGAGATTCCTGAGCCCTCGGACGTCATGCCTGGAATTCAATGGTTTTTAACCACTTATCTCCTTGCTCCCCAGGTTTGGAAGCCATTCCTTGGAAACCTTTTTTAGATTCAATCCAGCAAGGCAATAGTTTACAGGTGATAGACCTTACATTATTTCACCTTACTAAACTGATGTGATGGTTCCTCCAAATCCAGAGGGAATCATAAAGCCCACTGGAAGAATATAAAGCACTTCATTAATTTCAGGCCAAGGAAGTGAGATCCATTAAATGATGGGAAATTGTTGCTTCAAGAGCTCCCTTACTGTAGGTGAGGAATTCATATAACAACATTGCCTGTAGCTGTGTGACACAGATATGGTTGGGGACACTGGCACCAAGAGAGTTGAAGAGTTTGCCCTAGGCTCATGACCATCTGGAAGTTAGAGAAAGCACCAGTCTGCCTTCCTAGCTGGCCTTTCCCCAGGTCCTCATGCTTCCTTAATACTCCAAATCCCTTAACTGTCTTACCAAGCACTAAGCTAAACTAGAAACAGATCAAAGATCTAAATAGTAACAGACTCACTAAGTCTGCTGGAAGATAGAATAGGCAGAACTCTTGAAAACAGAGGTATAGGCAAAGACTTTATGATTGCACAGGAAATATCGCAAAGAATCAACAACTGTGATCTCATTTTATGGAAAATCTTTTGTATAGTGAAGGAAACCACCAGCAGAGTGAAAAGACAACCCACAGAGTGGAAAAAAAAGTTTTGCCAGCGCTTCCTCTGACAAAGGACTAATACCTAGAATATATAAAGAACTCAAAAAATTAGACCACCTCCAATTTAAAGATCCAGTCCAAAAATGAGTATCTTAAATGAATAGATGCGTCTCAGATGAAGAAGTACAAATGGCAAATAAATACATGAAAAAATGTTCAACATCACTGGTCATTCGAGGAATGCAAATTAAACAACACTGAGATTCCATCTCACTCCAGAAAGAATGATTATTATCACAAAATCATCCAATAACAAATGCTGGCAGGGCTGTGGGGAAAAAAGATCCCTCCTCCACTATTGGTGGAAATGTAGATGGTACAACCACTGTGGAAATCAGTGTGGAGATTCCTCAAAAAACTACAACTAGAGGTCCCATTTACCCCCAGCTATTCCACTTCTTGGTATTTTCCTGAAAGAATTAAAAGCATCATACTACAGCGATATATACACACTCATGTTTATAGCAGCACAGTTTGTAATAGGTAAACCTTGGAAAGAGATCCCTCAGCTGGACACCTCCAGCCCTCCCCACCACCCCTGGCCATCTCCCCTGCCCCTGTATTCCCAGTTCTTCACATTTTTCTCCCCGACCTGACACAGTGGCCTCTCCACACGGAAGGTTCTCTCTCCCTCTCATCCAGCTAACTTTGTTCCTCCTTCACAGCTCAGGCTCAGAATCACTGACTGTGGTCCTTGGGTGTCACATGCACATCACATAGTCCCCCTCTGACTCTCTATTTTCTGTGTAAGCACTGAACGTGCAGATACCTCTGATTCACACATCTGCGTGTTTTTTAGATTACCGAGTCTCAAGCTCAGGAAAACAACATTTGCTTTCATCTCCAATGCCTAGGATGATACCTGGCACACAATAGGAGCCAGATCCATACTTAGGAGAGGATTGGGACATTCAGATGAGAGAGGTGTGCATACTCACTGTGTGGGAGTCAAGAAGAAGCCTAGGAGTTAATCCTGGCCTGCCACAGTCCACCTGAGTGACTTGGAACAGATCTCAGTGGGCCTCCGTTTCTTCGCCTTTACAGTGATAGTATTGGAATTGGTCAAATGGAGGGTGCGCTATCCAGTCCTCCCCCAGGTACCAACGATGTATCCATCCTGAGCCCTCATGCCCTGAGAAAGAATCTGAAACTTAAAGCAGCAGCTCCTATAGTATGACCTGTGGAACCCTTCAAGGATCCCTAAAGTATTTTTAAGCATCTGGG
>PVJO010018751.1:18522-36018 GCA_004026905.1 Hystrix cristata
ACCACGTACATAGAGGGGGAGAAAAAAAAAAAGCCAGTTTCACTACAGGTTGTTCTTGTGGAGTCAGTGATAATTATCAATTTTAGTAAATATTGACACTTAGTACACCCCTTTTAAACACTTAGTAGGATGAAATGAGAAATACATAGGTACATGAAGAAATTCTGCTACGTACAAAAGCGGGGACAGTCACCTCCAGAAATAGAGCTTGCACGACTGAGCTGAGCTGAACTAACTACTTTTTTTTTTAATGAAAATAATTTCTACTTGGAAAAACCACTGACAGATGAACTACGGTTACTCAGACTTGGATAGTTGGCAGAAATAGTCTTTAAAAAATGAACAAAGTTAGCCTGCCACTTCAAGGAAAATAACTGGCAGAGTGTGTTGTCAATGATAAAACTTAAGTTTTCAAATAAATGCGAGAACTCTGGGGAAATTTGTATCTGCTGCTGCGAGCTGGGAACCTTCCCATTCACAGATACTTCTCTGGTCGGACCGTAGCGATGAGACTAGCAAATGTGATTTTCATGTTGGATCACAAAACCCGCCAGCATTTGTAAGACCCACGTGACTTGGTAAACTAATAGTTTCCCAGTGACTAAAGCATGATGGCACAAAACAACGGAAAAAGATTTATTTCAAAGTGTAACTCAGACCACAGCATTTTAACACAACACACTACAAAGGTCATTGGTGCCATTTCAGATTCAACACTGCAACTATCCTTACTACTTGTCAAGCTTTTGTGGGCCTTAAAGGTAATAGCTACAATTGTCTGAGATGTGTATTAAAGTTCTTCCTTCTACATTTCGTTCATATATTTCAACTGAAACCACACACCGCAACAGAGTGCAAAAGATAGAATCCCACTATTTTCTATTAAGTTAGACAGTAAAGGCATTTGCAGACATGTAGAACAAGGCCCTTCTCACTAAATTTCCACTTGGCTAATTTAGTTACTTATCATTAAACTATGTTGTCGGGCCAGGTGTGGTGGCACACACCTGTTATCCCAGCATCAGGAGGCTGAGGCAGGAAGATTGCCAAGAGTTCAAGGCCAGCCTGAACTACATAGTGAGATGTAGTTGCAAAAAATAAATAAACAAACAAACAAATAAGAAACTATGTTATTTATGCTAACACATAAAGGTTTAATATTTAGATGAATTAAAATAGGTATTTTAAAACTTTTCACTTTCAGCTTCTATTACTTTAGATAAAATTAATGAACAAAAGCTCCTTGGGGTCTTCTATAATTTTTAAGGAGATAAAGCCTCCCTAAAATGGAAGTATTTGAGAACTTCTTATTTAAACTGAGAATGAGTCAGATTTGCTTTGGAAGTGTCTTCCAAGAGAGACAAGGAACAGCTCCACCTCCTCCTTTAGCATCTGCTACCCCCACCCCAGAAGGTAACCCCAATATGCCCTTGAAAATGATCCCTGATCCCTGTGGATGGAGCTTCAGGCCACCCCACCTGCACCACCGCTCCACATAGACTCAACCAGTGTCCAGCTCCTAACGTGACCGCCAAGAAAGGTGTCTGGAGGAGAAGCGGTAGGTTCCTTGTGGGGCCACCTGGTCCCCAGGGACTTGCCCTGAAGGTTAGCAAGAAGAATAGGGAAGGTGGAAGTTAGGTCGGGGGCTGAAATTCTCCTGAAACTGTCCAGGGCAGAAGCAGACCTCCTCCAGAAACAGCTGGGGACACCATGGAGTGCACAAAGAAAGTCGTCTAAGCTACCAATAAATAAAAAAGACAATAAACACAATTTCCAGCCAACCATGTTAGAGGAAGAGCTTTTCTATTCTCTATACAGGAAATGACATAAAACCATTGTCATAGGATCAGGAAATCAAATGCTGCCAAAACTTCAGGGAAACATTATCAAAGCAAATTGTTCAGTTCATGAATGATAGTAATAAAAAACGTGTTATCTTCGAGTCTTTAGTTATTATGTATCAACCTCAAATTTATTCTTTTATTCTAATAAATACATACTTTTGTATCTAAATTTCTGTTTACAATTTTATAATATTTTTAAAGAAAGTTTTCTAAATTACATGCGCCAGACCTCAAGATATATGTGTCTACTCCTGCTAAATTTATCTTCCATACAGCCCTACTAAATAAAATATTTCTCAAGCTTTACATTCAATGATTTTATTAGAAAACTTTTCTGATTTATATGTAATATTATAAAACTGACTATATTTTTAACATTTTGTACACCGTTGGATTTTGGAGGCCGAGGCCCGCAGCTGAAATCCTCGGCCACGCTGATTTCTAAGGGCTGTTCTGGAGGCTGTTGGTTGGAGGCAGCTGCATGAAATCAGCGAATGTGTTCACAGCCAGGAAAGAGCAGAAATGGGAAGACGAGCCCCACTCAGATAAAGAGTTTGAAAAGAATGTCTATTTTCAGCTCCTTTTCAACTAGCCTTTATTTATGGGACAGCCAGAGGATGGGGAGGAAAAGAGGGATTTCGGGCTCAGAGGAAGGGATAAGAGCGTGGTAAGTAACAGGATGAAGAAGGTGCGACAGAAAAGGGCACAGATGGAAGCCAGTCTAGTTTTTTTTTTTTTTTTTTTTGGATCAGATTGTTTTTCAGTATCGACATGCTCCTCATCTTACAATGGGGCAGCATCTCAGTAAACCAATTGCAAATTAAAAATTGGTTAAATCCAATATGCATTCAACGCACCTAACATACCGAACACCATGGGTTGGCCTCTCCCATCTTAAACGTGCTTACGACACTTACATCAGCCTACAGTTGGGCAAAATCATCTAACGCAAAGCTTATTTCACAGTCAAGTGTTGACTGTCTCACATAATTTATTGAATAATGCAGTACACCTTGCTTGCCTGGCTGGCTGGGAGCTGTAGATCACATCACAGGAGGAGGAGAGATTTGTATTGATTGCTGCTGGCCAGGAAAAGATCTGAATTCGACTTTGGAAACACTGAATGCCTGTCACTTTTCACCACCCTAAAATTGAAAATTCTTCATTTAAGCCATTATAAGCGAGGGACTGTCTGTACTTGAAAGTTTGCTTTTCAAGATTTCAGAGTGCTTTCAGTACTTCTATTTACCAAAAACAAAAATCCCAAGAATGTATAAGCAATGATTCTGGCAATTTTTTAGATCATGGAACCCTTGGAGATTCTGATGAAACTATGGACCCGCTCCCCAGAAAATACAGAGAGACCTTGTGCACAGCATTTCCACAGAGAAGTTCAGAGTCTCGAGCCCATCCAGAAACCACTGTCTCAGAAGCCCTGACAGAGAGAGCCTCCCCTCTACATTGACTGGTTTGGGCTCAGCAGTTGTCAATCCATTTCCCACTCATTTATCCATCTTCCATTCATCCACACCTGAATCTCTCAACCATTCATCCCTTCTCCATGCATTTGTTTTTCAGTAGGGAATGTACGCCAATCCTAATGCTGTAACCTTAAACTCTTCTCAGGGGCTCCGCCCTGCAAAGTCCATCTGATTGAGCCAGGTACGGACACCTAACCAGAGCCGGCCCATCGGACCCTCTGTCACAGACTCCCGGAATAGAGAAACCGAGACGCACATTCAGATGACGGTAAGCTCTTGAGTCAAAAGGGTATACAGAACAGTGTGGAAGAAACGGAAATTAAGAGACTCTTCTGGAAGCACCAGGAAAACAGACAGAAAGAAAGACGCAGAGATATAGAGAGGCTGCTATCTTCCAGGTCCTCTGCAGTTTCTCAGGACTTCCTGCCACTCAGCTCCATAAGTGTGCACTCAATCCTTGCTCGAATTCCTAAGTCCTTTAAACTCCAGCTCACTCAGTGCATTCCTGATCGCTGCAAGCAAAATCCTGGACTAAGTTCTGTAACCAAAGTACTTTGGGATGTTAACTACTGCACCTGTAAGCTATCTCGGGCCTCATAAGTGGACCAGGTGAATACCATTGTCACCTCATTCACAAGTCCACCCAGACTCAGAGACTTCCATAACTTGTGGTAATTCCTAACAAAATTTCAATTTCTTTTCATCTTCTACACATGTAGATATTCTGGTCCCCAAGAATTTGCCTGTGTTCATCTCCCATCAGACACTTCATTCAGGATACTTCAGTCACATTGGATTATTTCCTGGGCTTCAAATTCACCAAGTGCAGGCCCACCTCAGGACCTTTGCACTTGCCGTTATTTCTGCCTGGGACACCAATATTTCCCTGACTCAAGAGTGGCTCCTTCCTTGCTTGCAGGTCAATATTACCTCAGGGAAACTGGCATCTTCCCTCTCTGATCACTATCAGATACTCTATTTTATAATATTTTGTACAATCTGAAAGGTTTGGGTTTATTTTGTTGTTGTTGTTTATATTCTGTCCCCAGCACTGACATACATCCCCAGAGACATTCCCTTGTCTGTTTCATTCACTATCACTCCCAGTGCCTGGAACTGCCCAGTGCAAGCTAAGAGCTAAACAACCACCGATTGAATAAATGTGCCCAAGCCAGAATAGCTAGGGATCCAGGCAAAAGGATTCCATAGGCTTGACTCTTCCCAAACTATTAGTTACTTCTCATTTTTAAATTTTGATAAAGGTTTTAGCCACAAAGTTATAAAATAGTGGTTCATAATTAGAAATCTATAAATTTAGACTGCATGAGGGGGAAATCAATAAAGCAGACAAAGGAGGAGAAACATCTGTTTCTGATTTCGCATAAAATAAAATCTATGTCATAAGGTCTGGAGACAAAGTTCATTTTACCTAATCATTTCTTCTTAAAATTTGTGTAGGAACTGATGGGGTTTTCCTTCGCAGTAAAAATCAAATTTAAAAGCACTAGGGAATTTATTATTTAAATGTAGCCCAAAGTAAATCCTTTTGCACCGCAAATAATCTTGCCTTAATTTGTGTTTTATAAGTAGAGTTTTCTGTACTATAGGCTTTTGGGGAGCAGATTCTAATGTGATGCAGTTTTCATAAATGTTTGGACTTGCTAGAGAGGCTTGACTTTTGGCTTGAGGATGTTTTTCCAAAGCAAGCACATAGGCCCCTCATGTTCACTACATGAACATCGCTTCTCTGATTCAACTAAGCAGATACTTGAAAATTAAAGCGAGAAAATCTAGCACAGAGACTCAGGAAATGGCCCTGATGAGTTCTCTGCTCCCAGTCTTGTTTCTCTGATTCTCTCACAAGCCTGCTCCCCTCATTCAAATGTCTTTTATCACCCTGGAGTTCATGTGGACGCCAGGGCACTCCATATGTTTGGGAAAGCTGAGAGGATTGTCCTCTACGGATAGGAAGAGCTAATAGTCCCTCTACTCTGTGAGGTCACACTGAGGACCCCAAAGAAAAAAGTCTCTTCCATCTACTTTCACATGGAAGCCAGATTTGGAATGATGTGCTGAATAGCTCAGCCAAAAGAAGGGTCCAGTAGCTGGTCACTCTACACGTGCTCCATTATGCGGAGGCCTCACCCTCCTTGAACAGCACCTCACAGCTGCTGGTCCTAGACAAAGCTGAGCACATTGTTGTTTTACCTCTGCCCCAACATGTTCCAGCTATTTCTGGTTATTTCCAGCTATTTCCAGAGCCCTCACCATCCTCCTATGCAGGATTGACTCTGAGCAACAGCTGAGCTGAGGCTAAAGGTCCTAGCCAGAAAAATCATATGGTACAAATTTTATGAGTAGAGAAAATTAGTCAACAAAATCAATCCTTCCCTCTCACAGGCTGATTCCTAGCAATTATGAGGGTCCCTCAATGTAAGGCTAGATGGTGACCCACACTGGGCGCCGGGGAAATCAGTCTGAAAAGAGGAGCAGAGACTCAGCAATCCATCTCGTCACACTAATCTCAGGAAACTGGGTCTCCTCTGGACATGGAAGAAGACTTTGAACAACATCCGCTTTTTCGGAATGGAAGGCAGAACTACTTGCCCGGCAGCCAAGGTTTCTATTAATGTCAAATAGAGTCTGATGCTCATGTTGTGCCTTTCTTTGGAGAAGGGGAATAACGGTGCTTACTGAGTTCTTACTAGGTTCTTTGGGACAGATTCTTCCACTATTCCGATCCTTGGCCCTAGAAAACAGGTGTGTGATTCCCCTCATATCCATGAGGCATCAGAGAGGTGAAGCAACCGGCTCCGCTGCTCTCGGGACTCAAGTCCAGTCCAATGAGCTGACAGCCTGTTAATCTCTCTGCCTTTCTCCCAACACACCTGAGGACCTGTATCTTGAAAATGAGCTAATAGCAATCACCAGTTTCAATGACAACAGCTGACGTCCGTGAACTGCTCATGTTGGGCCAGGCATTTTTTCTGTGTCTGGTTTGTGTTACCTCATTTCACACCTGTACCCACTCCTTGGGGATAGCCGGCCCCTTTATCATTGCTTACTGATGAAACGGCCAGGCCAGAGCGGTTCAGTGTTAGGCCCCGAGTCACACAGACTGTAAGTGATGCTTCTGTGCTTTGCACCCCCCCATCACTATAGTTCCAGAGTCCCTGTTCATTCCTCCTCCTGCTAAGACCGAGCCCTCCTGTGTAGAGGCAGACAATCTATGGTGGTCAGATGGGTACAGAGGTTTAGCTGACATGCCCCTGTCCTATTTGTGGCAGAGCAAAAAATCCCAATGTCCCAGACTTCTGTGTACCCAGACTTCTGAGTTCCAGGGACACGTGTAAAGCTTCTGCAGTTTACAAAAGGGTGTGGGCAGAAGGCTTGATTCTTTAGCCACCCGCGTTTTTCACAGCACCAGGCATACGGTAGATGTTCGTGACACATATGTGTAAAGAGATGCCCCTTACTGTACCCAGAGACTCGGCAGAAATGGAAATACATTTTCTGTTCCAGTCTCACTGCCTCCCGATGGTGGAGTGGCCTTGTGGAAAGAAGAGCCTTTGTAGTCACAGACCTGGCTTGAGCCCCAGCCCTGAGCACCTCGCAGCCTCCACCGTGGCTCTCCCGCTCAGAAAGGAAACGAGAGCTCCTCCCCTGGACGCCTGTTGGTTCTGCTAGATCACTGTGTAGGGTGCCGGCCTGAAGCACAGGCTTCTCGTAGGAAAACTGTTCTTTTCCTCCCTCTAGTCTTTGGCGGTTACCTGATACAACATAATGGCCACTGTAAGAGTCCCCAGGCAGCAGAGCCAGTGGTTAAGGAGCACTTCACAACAGCGACATGGCATCCTCGCCCTGCTGCCCACTGGGCGTGCAGTCTCAGCCAAGCCACTTAACCTCTCCAGGCCTCAGTTTTCTCACCTGTAAAATGAAGAGCTTTGGACTAAATGATCTCTTAAGAGCCCACTAGTCAAAGGTGCAACTGCTTACAATTATTCAGTGATATATTTATAAATGAGTATTTGTAGTGTCCATGAGGCCAGAGATACTTTTTCCCAACCAAATTTGTGGATCCCTAAGTGAATTACCCCACAGTTGCTGAGGAAATAGGCCTGGGCTGCCTTTCCCAAAAATAAGGGAGTTTGGGGCACTCCGTGTATGGGCAGGGGGTTCATGGGGATGGTGTGCCCTGCCCGAGGTGTGGGGCAGGGCCTGGCTCTGCCCTGGCTTGGCCACATGGGTGTAAAAAGTCACTGCATTCTTGGTTCTGTTTCATTTGAAAAATGGGGGTTGCGGGGAGAGAGAAATTTTGCATTAAGAATTTTAAATTGTTTTTATATTACAAAAGCAATAAAAAAAGAAAAAATTGGGAAATAAAAAAATTTGAAAAAATACAGTAGAAAAAGACATCTAACATTTTATCCTTCTAATTCAACTAAGTTATTATTTTAGTTTTTCTCTTATATTTTTTCTTTTCTGTGATTTACCCAGCAACTATGTAAATGTTTTTTTTTTGTTTGTTTGTTTCTTTGGGCATTTTAAATTAATACCATCATGAAATTTTACAGATCACTTCATGGGCTTTGCAGTTACCATGTAAAATGATGCATATTTCTTTTCACGTTCTGTTTATTTGCTGGTTTGTTTTTTTTACTATGGATCACTTAATTTTTCTTTTATCATTTATTTATATAAAGCTCTATTACATATTTTGTGGAATGTAGGGAGGCAGTGTATGCGTCTAAGAGAATAGATTCTCAAGAATAAACTCACTGTTTCAAAGGATTTGATCATTTTCCTAGCTTTTGGTACATGTTGTCAAATTACTTTCCAAAGGGCTACACTGATTTATAATGCCATCAGCAATTACCCATTTTGCTGCAACTTAACCAGAATTGGTTATTATCATTTAAATTTTTTGGAGATGTAATAGGCAAAGCAGTACCTAATTACTTTAATTTGCATGTCATTGATTAACTGAGGAAGCCAATCATCTTTCCATATTTTTGTATTCCCCTGTCTTCATAGTATAAGGTGATTTCTAAGATCCTTTCTGCCCCAACCTATATCATTTTAAGGCTGGAGCCTCTAAGAAAGCAGCCAGATGGTACAAGATTCTAAGAATCGGGAGACTACTTGGAGATGTAAATGACAACATTAAGGGGTTATTGGATGAGGCAGGAACGAAAAACTAAAATTAACTAAAGAATACCTAAGGAGTGATTCTGCTCAACCTTGAAAGAGATATACCCTTCTCCAACCAGCAGCTTCATGTATGTGCAATGGAAATAACATCGTTGCTTTCTCTTCCGTGATTAGAAAGAGAAAAGGAGAATTCATTAATGAGATAAAAGTGAGAATAATCATGTTGGCATTTTTTACCCTGGGACCCTGTTTTAAGGTTGGTTTTAGTAATAGAGGCAGATGCTTTCCTTAAAGACAGTTATTAAGTTTTTTCTGTATCTAGTTGGTATGTTTAAGATCTTTGAATTAATCTCCCTAGTAACTGAGTCTCTTTAAGAATAAAATTACAATGTTATAATGAGTCTATTTAACTAACTGGCTCAATCAAGAGGTCAGTAAAAAGCTATCACCCTTGAAAAACAATCAGAGGCTTACTAGCTACCATAGGGATACTTCAGCTTTCCTTTAATATACTTACTTCAATTTCTGCCATGTCTCTTCACCAAATTTCTCTATCACGAAAGACTGAAGACAAGTGTTGATAAATCCATACTGGAACACAAAACAAAAGGGAAATGTGTGCAGCAAAACAAGAAATCCTTTAGGAAACATGCGCTATCACCCTTGAGGAAACCAGCTCCAGTGATGGCGAACCTTTTAGAACTTTCGTGTTAACACAGCCTGCTGCAGCATGCGTGCCACGGGTTTGCCACCACTGAAGCTTTTCCTAGTTTCTCCAGACCTTATTTGCTTAATAGCCGGGCTTATTCCCGCCTTACACAGGGAAAACCTCACAGCTGATAGTGCTCATGTGCGAGGCCCTGGGCTCCATCGCCAGCACAGCAAATAAATAAACAAACAAACAGAATGAACTCTCTTCTAGGTGCACTCATTTGTCTATGCTTTCTTCTTTCCTCCATCAGAAAAGATACGGAGGGCTCACGGTGGCCTCTGCTTAGCCAGGGGCGGCCCACCCGACCCTGGCCGTCCCGCCATCCTCAACTTGGGGCCGTCTACCCTAAGGGCCTGTGGACAATTGGATTCTGTATGAAAGCAGGAGGTCAGCCGACCTTCCAGAGAATTTCTTCTTAAAGTGAAGAATCTTTCTGTCTCATAAGTATCAAGCTCAAGATCTGTCTTATACATTTCAGTTTTCATAGCTAGGGATTTCTTAAAGCAAAAGAGTCTGGTGCTATCAGAGTAGAGGGAGCGCTAAACCCATAATCTCCCTCGCAGTGCACATTTCCTTCCTGGCTGTATTTCCAATTCCCATCATAATGTTATCTTCACACCTGATTCCACCTGTCTCTGTCTCCGCCTGCCCAGGGTAGCAGGGGCCTCGGCACTCGCCGCTCATGCCCCAGAGCCCAGACGGCAGGGAATGCTGAGTAGGCCACTCTCCTGTTACATTCTGGGGCCTGGTGGAAATAGGCAAGAATCACTAGCCAGCCCTAAAGTCCACCAACACTCTGGATCCTGCCATTAAACCAGCTGGGTCAACAAGCAGTGCAGGGCTCTCATGGCTGGTGGTAAGTAAATCTTTCAGGGGTGACTTGAGACCTAGTTTTCTCATCTCTGAGAAGCATCAGTGTTCAAAAGAAATAGTAAAACATCTGAAAATGTTGAGGGTTTGCTAAATCTTTCTCCCGTAAAGATGACTTTCTATACTCCATGCCCAGCGCTACTTTCTGTGTCCATGGTTTGTTGGCTGGGAATGGATCTCCATGGCGAAAAAGCCCCAGTGAGCCCAGACGGGGGTACATCTTAAAGAGAAGGACTTGGGTTCTGGACCAAATGGACTTCTGTCTCTGTGCCTTATTGCTGTGTGTCCTTGGATAAATTGCCTAACCTCTCAGAGCCCAGTCTGTTCATGAGCTAAGTTGGAAATAATAGCGTTGCTCTGTTGGAGGACAATTGTGGAGTGACAGAGTAATGGTCCTCAAGTCAGACCAGGAGGGCTGATTGCTGACTCCAAGTCTCACTCTGTTTGACCCTGGCCCTTCATGAAGTCTTACTTGCCTTCCATTATTTCTTCTGGAAAACAAGGATGAGAATGGTGTTTTCTCTTAGTTATAATAGGTATAAAAGCACAGGACACATGGTAAGTGCCCAAGAGGCTACAGCCATGCTTCTTAGAGAATCTTAAACAGTAGGTCCTCAACAAATGAGAGAGGGTAGGGGCATCATAAGTGAGGCTGCTGAGAGCTGCTTACCATGTTGCCCACTGCTTTATCTTCGGGCCAGAGAGACTGTGGCCGACCGCAAGCTTCTGATCTAGTGGTTCGGCTGGATTCGCAGCATCTCCAGAAGCTGGTCTTAAAGCGTGTGGGTGGCCCGAAGGGAAATTAGGAACTAATCACAGGTTTCTGAGCAAGGTGCCAAATGTGAACCCTCAGTTTACCTGGGGAGTAAACATAAGTTTCACTGCCCAGAAGCAAATAGGACGTGTTGCCTGGCACCCCAAGGGATGCTGAACTCTCAGGGGCTCAGCCTGAAACCCGCAGCATTTCCCTGAGGTGTCAACACAAGCGGTGCCGACTTGCCAGCTCGGAGCCTGTACCCAGGAGAGCAGAGACTGCAGAGCACCAGGAGGCCGTGCCAGTGTGCTACCTGTGTGGGGGAGAGACACAAATCTGCTGGGCCCTCGGGCCTATCATCTCTTCCCACTGAATCCAGCTGCACATCCAGCAACTCGCTTTGCCCTCTTTTCCTCTCAATTCCTCCACAGCAAGGTTGGCTGAAATGAGAGCTAAGATTCCCGAAATCTGGCAAACTTTTGCAAAGTCACTCACCTTTCTTTCCATTTGACAGATCAGTTTGACTTGCCTGCCTGAGTGATGTCACCCTCACGAGCAGCAGGCAAGAACAGGGGCAGAGGGCATCGGCTCTGTTCCCAGATGCCCGGGCTGTGATGCCATTTGCAGAACCCTGAATTTGACTTCAGAAATCGACTGGACTCCTGCAGGAAGGCCGCGGTGTGTGTGGGATTGTTAGGGAGGGCTCTCTAATAAACCATTCTGTCCAAGAATGACCTGCCTCAACCAGCTCTTGACCCCTATACAGTGCTAATGTGGGGGCCCCTGGTGCCCGAAAGCCTCACCCTCCAACCTTGTCCTTATTCCATTTCAGGCTCCAATAGGCTGTTGCCAGAGGCCGATTTCCTGTGCATTGCTCGAGGTCAGGGGCAAGAAAGGGAGCCACTCGCCAGGGCCCATGAATGATGCCTGCAGCAGTTCTAACAGTCAGCCAACTTTAGTGTAAAAACAAAAATAAATAAATAAGTACAATAAAACCAAAGGCAAGGGGTGGTGACCCCTCCAGGCTGCAGTGCAGAGATGTGGGACAGCTGTATGGATGTAACTCGTGATTAAGACGGTGGCTTGCGGACCTGACAAGGGTTCCACTGAGATCAACGTCCAGACATTGCTGTGCACTGAAAGCAAGTCAGCCACGTCTTTATCTCAGCATCTCCAGCTTGTTGGAAGGTTCCCCGTTGGCTGCCCCCTGGCCAGAGCCCTGTCCCACGGGGCCTGCCCACCTCCTGCAGCTCTTGGTGCTCTATCCATTGAGGCTTTGCAGCTCCCTTTGTGTTCCGCTCCTGTCTCTGTTCTGTGGAGAGACCTAATACGTGGAGTAACCATCGCCTGGTTAAGTCCCTCTTCTTTCTGAAATGAGGATTTTGCTTATTTGCAAAAGCTGGACTCTGTGCTGTGTGGAAGGGACATGTGGTCAGGGGGAGAAAAAAGTCTTCGGAATAGATGATTTCCATAATTATGCTTCCCAGCCTTCACCACCATTCAGCTGACAATTCTCCTTTCTGCCCTGCCAAGTGGGCTTGTTCTGGCCCTGTCTTACAGCCCCCCAGCCCCCGCCCTGCTTTTTCAAACACATACACCCGCACGCTCACATTTCACAATAAGTAAATGGTTAAAAAAAAAAAAAAAAAAAAAACCTCCCTTTTTCTTTTTCATGCAGCAGATGGCAGGTCCCAGGAACTTGGTGGAAATTAGGCTTTCTGATTTTCTAATAAATTTCAGCATCTCACACAAAAAGCACAGCTCATTTTGATTCTGATGTTAAATACCATATGGCACATCATCATGGAACGTGGCAGCTCCGTACTCAGGGTAACGAGGCAGGGAGTGTCTTCCCTACAACAACAAGGTCTAGTGCGCACGGACCAATTGGATCCCGGGGTGAATACCATTTGATAATAATATTGTATATGGCAATGGAGTAATTATCCCTCTTTTATGGTATGTGTTAATTTTCGCTGCCAGTTTCCCTAATTACAACTGCCACCCAAAGGATTACTTTTTGTAAATACTCTGTAAACATTTGAAAAGACATAGACAAGTGTGTGTATGGAGAAAAATGTCCCTGAATTTTGAAACTGTCTAGAAAATTGGCTGACGTTTTATATGTTTTTCAATTGCATAAACAGCCAAGGAGGGACTTTCACTATATGGAAATGTTCTCTTTTCTGTGACTTCGTGGGACCTCCTGCCCATATTGTGATCATCATTTTAAGGGACATTTTTCACCAGCACCTTTCCCTGAAAATAAGACCTAGCTGGAAAATAATCAGCCTTGAAAACTAGAGACCAAAAATGCCAGCCCTGATCAGCCTATCTTCACCATCACTATTCTCTTGCTCAGTGGCAACTCTGAGGCAAGGATATGCTGAGCAGGGCTGGCATTTTGATCTCTTGTTTTCAAGGCTGATTCTTTTCCAGCTAGGTCTTATTTTCAAGGAAACACGGTGCTGTTGTTGTTGATCCTAAGTGAACAGTTCTATGAGCTTTGACAAATGTACACATCCGTACCCTGATAAAGGCTAACTCATACCCTGATAAAGCTATAGAACATCTCCATGGTCACAGTAAATTCTCTTATGCCCCTTTCCAGCCAGCCCCATCACACCTGGCTATCACTCTTCTGATTACTATCACTGTACATTAGCTTTGCTCTCGAACTTCATTCACAGTGACTCATACAATATGCTCTCTGCTGTGTCTGCCTTCTTAACCCTTAGTTCATGTTGGGTGCATGGATGTTTCCCAAATTAGACATATGTATGCAAACACAGCCTCCCGGATAGGTCTCTTGTGACATCTAAAAAGATCCAACAGTGTGGTCTAGGTGTGACGTTCAAAGAGAAACCCACCCTTTTTCTTTTTCAGAAGACGAGGAAGGAAAAAGGGCAAGATACACCAGGAAAGAAATGAAAGGAGAAGAATCTGGGAAGAAAATACCACCATCATCTGGGTTCAGAGGGCTTTTTAAATCTCTGGGAACTTGGAGGCCTTCTTGCAGGTGGGCGCCCTCTCATGGTGGATGTGTTATATGCATCTGTCACTATCTACCTCAACTCCTGGGCTTCCTGGCTTCCTCAGAGGCCTGTGGTGGCAGAGGCCAGCGTCCCGGGGCACGGATGGGCTGTGGCTGGTCTGCCAGGCTCCCTCCCACAGCCTCTCTCAGCAAAATATCTCCACACTAGCCTACCAGACGCATGAACTTCACGTTCCTTTAGGCCACGGCTTTGAAAACATCTACCAAAATAACTATCATATCTGTTCTGTGGGCTGACGACTAGCTTCTACCCACCTAAGATGGTAGGGGACACAGAACAGCTAAACTTTGGTGTGTACATATCAGAAAGACAAAGAAGGGTAAATTTCCCTATCAGGCCAAGCATAGAGAGGCCAGGTGTGCAGAGGGAGACCTCATGGACTGGGGGCAGTGCAGGAAAAGGACTTCAGCTTTACTCACACAGCACTGGAGAGCCTTGATTTTCTCCCTTGGTGGGACTAACATCTCATTTATAAAAGGCTCCAGGTGGGTTGACTTGGCCAAAGGCACAGCTGATAGCCAGCCAGATTTCCCAACCAAGCACAGTGGCTCTGGCCTCAGGAGCATCACCTGAGTCCAGGCGCTTGAGACCAGCCGGGGCAATATAGCAAGACCTTGTCTCATCGAACCATGCCAGATTTCTCTCAATCATATTTGCATATTTGGAACATCAATTAGCAAGTAGAAACGAGGGCATGACCTATCAGTAAGAATCTTCAGGGAAAAAAATTTCAACAGATAGAGTAATTTATTTTTCTGAATGTAAAATCACTCGTTCTTACTGAGTCTCACAATGTTCCCGGTAAAAAGCACTTTCCATGTTTTAGGATGAATCACATGTAATTGCCATTTCTGAAAGTCAAAGACTAACATATACCAGCAGTTTCATTTGTTCTACTTAATATTCACTCCTCCTTACCACAATACTATAGAGTGGGTCCTACTATCTTTGATCCCCTCGAAAAATGGGAACACGGAGGTATAGAGAAGTTAGGCAGCTTCCTTGAGGCTCCAGAACTTAGCTAGGAGTGGGGCTGGTATTCAGACTCAGGCTGGTGTCCCACAGAGATTCCAAAAAAAAGAATGTAACAGGGTTCATATTATCCACCCTACCCCCACCCCCAGAGAAGATGCTTAGGCCTGTCTTAGCTTCAAGCAGTATCTTCAGGAAAAACTCTTTTATCCAGGAAAATCAGCTTTCTGTCTTATGTAGGCCCATTTTCTTTCATCTACCAGACGGGACGATGACGTTTGGTTTGTACGTGGTCTCCGGCGATGTCTTTTGAAGAACTGGGCTCTGAAGGTCGCACGCTTCGGCCTTGACCCAGGCAACGAGCACGAACAGACTGGCAACCAGCGACAGAGCCCAGATCGCCTCCACCACAGCTAACAGCTCCCCGTCTGCTTTGGGTGGCAATTAACAAAGGCATCTGGCAAGAACAAGTGAAGAAGGCTCTTTCAGTTTAAATTTAAATTATTCAGGAGTATGCAGAGGAACAGCGGGATTGTTGGAGGGGGAGCGCCACCGTGTGGCCAAAATGCCGCATACCAACAGACTTCCGTGTGGTTAATTCCTCATCAGGAAGTCCAAGGAATTAACTTTTTCCAAGGCCTGCAAATCCTAACCAGGGGAGGAGCGTGGCTCAGAGGACTGGATTACTCATGAAGAAGTCTCTTGAGTAGCAGCTCCCCTCTGCATAAGATGGAGCTGTGATCTGCAGCCGTGGCCGTCCTATAGCTGCAATGCGAATACATGTTTGGCTTTGCACACCACGTTCAGAAATCAGACTGGAGGTGAGAGGCCAAACACCGTGGCAGTTGGGTAAGGGTTCATTTAGGACCAAATCCAGCCACCTTTGAATCTAACCTAATTTATGCTTCCACTTGATAAAGACGAAGCCAAAAATAAAATCATATGATCTGGATACCACAAGCAAGGAGGTACTGTCAAAAGGATAGTCCCGTTGTCATCGACTGACTGTAGCTTTCCTGTGGATGCTTTTTGAGAGCCCTGGTATAGCAGCTGCAGTATTGACTGTGGTCACCGTGCGCCTGCTGCAGCACCGAGTGCTTTTCTGGTATTATCCCACGTGGAGCCAGGTCTGTGTCCGGCCCGTGAGGAACACACTATCATACGGCCATGTTACAAATAAGGGCCAGGGCTGGTGGTTGAGCAGCACATCTGAGGCCACCTGGCCAGCAGGCATAGGACTTTCTGTTTTCAGAGTGTGCGGCAAAAATGTTAAGTGACAGAAAACCGACATTCTTTTATTCCGACCATAGTTAACAATTAGTATAGACCAGACACTTAAACAGGTGTAAATTCATTTAATCCTCACCATAACACAGTAAGTTAAGAAGAATTATGATCGTGCCTGATTCACATTTAAAGAAAATAAAGACTAGAGAGTTTCGTTCAACTGCCCATATTTAGACAGCCGGGCCTGTGGGCTCTGCGGCTTGGAGGAGATGCTGGGAGATGGGAGAGGGGGGTAGCTTGCTCACTGGACAAGGGGGCACCTGCGACCTGATGTCCAGCCTCAACGCAACCCCATGCAGGCCTGCAGCCACCCAGAGAGAGGGGCATCTATACCAGGCAAAGACTCCAGCTGCCTGGGAGTCCTGTCTGCACTCAGCTGCCCTCAGGCGGGTGAGTTTTGGAAATAGCCCACACATCTGCAGCTGGGTCTCATGAGTAGAGTTGCTGAGATCTCCAGATTGTGCGCAGTTCCAATCAGAATCAAAATCAAAACTGCTTTTCTCACCTGGTACTGGAGCGTGCCCATAGCCCTGCGGTTCCTCGAATCATTCTCACCGTCCGTGCTCCATCCTCCAAGTGCTGAAGTGTTTTCTGTAGCTCATTACCTCTCGTCATCCCTCATTTGCTCCTACTCTACATCTTTAGCCTCTAAATGTTGGGTACTCCAGACTGCAGTCATCACAACTGTCTATCTTAGTTCTCAGCACCTTCATGACCTCGGGCCTCACGGCTGCGGGTTCCACCACTACACTGATAACTCCCAGGATTATACCTCCAGACACAACCACTTCCCTGAGCCCTACGTGAAGCGCTCTCGTTTTCCGCTGGACATCTCTACTTGAGAAAGCTCTAAATTAATATATTCACACTAGAACTCTTGGCCCTGCCACCTAAAACCCCTGCGGATTAGCCCCTCCCTCACCCAGCTTCATGAATGGAATCCCCATCACTCGTTCCTCAGCAAAAGTCCATATCTGCATATCGAATTCACAGCTGGCCCTAATGCATTGTAAGTTTGACTTCAGAGCTGACCTTAAATTCAGTCATCCTTCATCATGTCCATTCCTCCCTCCTTGGTCTCAGCCATCACCGTCTCTTGTTCAAATCACCGCAGAGCTCCTCCTGGTCTCCTGCCCTCCCTTCGCCCTCACAGCCAAACCCCACCCAATGGCCAGCATCACCTTTTACAAATGAAATCAGATTGGATGGTTTTGCTGCTCAGAACCCTCTAGAACTTGTCAGAGCATTCCTGTCTGCATTCTCATGGTGCCTCTGATGCCAGTTACTTGTTTTCTATATCCCTCTCTCATTTAAAAGCTCTAACAGCAGGAATTGTGTCTCATTGCTCTGCCCTCAGGGCCTGGAACAG
>PVJO010018752.1:0-35896 GCA_004026905.1 Hystrix cristata
CTTTTTCCCCACAGCCCCTCCAGCACTTGTTGTGGTTGATTTCTTGATAATAGCTGTTCTTTCTGGAGTGAGATGGAATCTTAGGGTTGTTTTGATTTGCATCTCTCAAATGACTGTGATGTTGAACATTTCTTCATATGAACTAGAAAGGGAAAAGGGGGAAAAGAAGGAAGAGAAAAGGGAAAAAAATGGAAAAATGTAAATAAACCTGCTGTAAATAAGGAAAGGGGGAAACGGAAGGGAAGGGTGGGGTAGGGGCAGGGGACCAAGATACATCATGTATGGTTACAAAATAACCATGATAAATGTGATCATTATGTATACAACGTACCAATCAATACATGTTCTTGGTTAAAAAAAAATCCTAATCTATCAAGATGTGTTCATCATCATGCTAAAGATGTTAAAATCTTTGGTGTCTTTAATTGAGAGCTGGTGAGAAGGAGAGAAGAATAGATTGCACAACTATGAATTAATTTTCCATCATTTTCTTGACACTATAAATAAGTATGATTGTGATTTAAAAATTAATTTTTAAAAGCAAATAATCACAAACACACATATTTGCTACCCATTAAAAATGCTCAGTTCACAAAACTAAGAGTTTACCCACTACTTCATGTTTCATAGGTGTTGTCTCAGCATAGCTAGAAGCAATGGATTAAGTGGCATCTAAAATTTATATATTAAAAATGTAGGATAGGTTAAAAAAAAACTTGCCTTATTCAAAATGCAGTATATAAATTTGGCTTTCCTACTAATTGTTGCCTTGTATGCTTAACCTGACAATGCTAAGATAAATCCAATTCAAATTCATAGTAAATAATTTGCTTAGAGAATAAATTCATTTTCTAGTCCATCAAAAAAAAGAAAGATTATATTTCACTCGCTTGTTTGTTTTGCACTCTGATCTTCCTTTTCTTCCTGCCTGGATCATAGTCATGATGGCCCCAGCCACAGCATCCCTCTGTGAGCATGAGGAAGAGGGTCATTTTTTTAGGATGGTGGAGAGAACAGCTAGACCGAATACCTAACTGGTGCTGTCCTTTCATCTCGAAGTGCCTCACACTCCTCAGTAGGAGAGAGAAAAATCCCCGTCTCGAGCGACATGTTTTTATTTGGGCTTTTTGGTTCTTTGAAGTTAAATTAATTCCTAACTGATTATTAACTGGGTGTTATTATTAGATCACTTCTAACAATGACTAGAAAGCTTCCAGAAAACACATGAAATCATTTTTTCACTTACGTTGGGTTTATTAGGTGATAAGTAAAATAGTGATTATAAGAATAAGTGTTTCTGAGCAGTTATTTACCTAATATTTTAAAGACTTTTCTATAGGAGTCTAACATACAAGAATACACATACACTACTGCACAGGAGGTGACTGGAGGTAACAATAATGTATTACGCATCTCAAAAAGCTAGAAGAGAGATTTTGAAGCTTTTCATCATATACAAATGATAAGTATCTGAGGAGATAGGAATATCTGCCCTGATTTAAATTTTTTATTTTATTTATTTATTTTTTTTTGGTGCTGGGGATCGAACTCAGGGCCTCGTGCTTGCGAGGCAAGTGTTCTAACCACTGAGCTAAATCCCCAGCCCCTGATTTAAATATTTTATAACATATATATATATATATGCACATCAAAACATCTCCTGGCACCTCACAAATACACACTATTTTATTTTTATGTATCAGTTTAAAACATTTAAATTGAAAAACAAAGAGTAGAGGTGAGGATGTGAGGGAACCCTTGGCCAAGTGCAGAACTAAAAAGCACGCAGGTAAGCCAGGTGTGGTGGTGTGTGCCTGTAATCCCAGCACTCAGGAGGCTGAGGCAGGAGCATTGCAGGTTGAAGGCCAGCCTGGGCAATTTAGCACGATCCTGTCCCAGAGTAAAATAAAAAGGCCTGGGGATGTAGTGTAGCGCACCCAGGGTTCAATCCCCAGTACCACAAAAAGCAAAGCAAAGGAAATGAAAACAAAGAAAAACAAATAAAACCCCCAAATGTACAGATAGGTGGAGATAGAACATCCTAGAGACAGAGGGTAGACTCGAAAGTTAACAAAATGCATTCATCAAATGTTGTGCAGCTCAAAAAACTTTCACAAGGCACACACAAATATCCAGCGAAACAGATGGAGGGACAGAACATTATTCACACCCCGGAAGGCCCCTCCCTCTTCCCCTCCTTCACCACTCCCCCACCGGAAACTGCTCGCCTCCCAATTTAGTGTCAAGTTCTCCAGAATCTACCTCCCTAAGGGAAGAACCTGGGGCTGGGTTTGCTGCCACTATCTTGTCACCACAAAGGAAGAGTGTGTTTGAGACTGAAGCCAACCCAGGGGATGCAGGGACAAAGGAAAAAGAGAAACGGAGCCCTGAAGACTCCACTTGAGCTTCTGAATCCAAATCCAGCTTGAAGCCTGAGCTATTCTTAGCCTTTCCAGGTACGCGAGCTATCAATTCTCTTTTTTGCTGGAGCTACTTTAGCCAGTTTTCCATGATTTGCAATTAGGAACCAGTCCTGTTAGAGACATTAGATGAACAAGAAATAACGAAAACCTAGATTTTAAGGAGCTCTAGAGCTGGTCCTGATACCTGTTTGGCCTTTTGCAAGTCATCCTTTCTGGGTCTATTTGCAAAATGGGAAGAACGTCCATTCCGTGGCTAAAACACTATGATTTTTAAAAAACATTTTATTTTAATGGTACACTTTAGATGTACATAGTGATAACATTCATCATAGGGGATTTGTGCCTGTACATGATATATCTTGTTGCTTCTTTTTTCTCCCCTCCCCTCCCTTCACCTCCTCCTCCCTCCTTGTTTACAAAAGTTTTGTTTCCATTTTTCCTTCTATTTCTTATTTCTCTTGTCCTTCTATTCCTTTCCCCCTCTACCTCCCTTGTTCCCTTTCCCATTTGAACACTTTCTTGCTTTTCCCAATATAATACATTTTAGTCTTTATTCACACTATCAGTTTCTCGCACCAGAGAAACAATGTAGTATTTAAACATGTGTGTCCGATTTATTTCACTTAAGAGTATGGTCTCAAGATGAATCCATTTACCTAGAAATATCTCAAGCTTATTGTTCTTTGTGGCAGAGTAGTACTCCATTGTATTAAAAAAACCCACATTTTCTTTATCCATTCCTTGGCTGATGGGCATTTGGGCTGTTTCCAAGATTATCTATTACAAACTGTGCTGCCGTAAACATAGGTGTGCATATTATCACTGTGGTAGGATGCTTTTAATTCTTTTGGGAAAACACCAAGAAGGGGAATAGCTGGGTCAAATGGAACCTCTAGTCCTAGTTCCCTGAGGAATCTCCACACTGATTTCCACCAACAGTGGAGAAGGGTTCCTTTTTCCCCACAGCCCTGCCAGCATTTGTTACTGGCTGATTTGTTGATAATAGCCATTCTTTCTGGAGTGAGATGGAATTTCAGTGTTGTTTTAATTTGTATCTCTTGAATGACCAGTGACGTTGAACATTTTTGCATATGTTTACTTGCTGTTTCTACTTCGTCTGAGAAGTATCTATTCACTTCAGCTGCCCACTTTAGGATTGGGTCTTTAAATTTGGGGGGTCTGATTTTTTTGAGTTCTTTACATATTCGTGATGCTAGTCCTAAAAAGCTATGATTTGTATCGGAATGTCTAACTTATGTAGGAGTTTCCTCAAGTGAAACTAGCTGGGAGGAGGGGCTCATACGAGTCTTTGGAGACAGTAGTGAGAATCTGTGTCTGCCAGATGTAAGGACCGGTTCCTGGGAATGGTGACCCATTTAGGAAAAGCCTGCTATATGAGAACTGGCTGCCAAAGTGTCACTGAAGAAAGAAATGGACAAATATTGGACTGCATAGAATGCAAATGATTGAAGACTTAGGGACACAAGCTTGTCTTGGGCAGTGACAAGACAGGAGGATCCCCTTGCCCCAGCAGAGAGAGGAGTTTTTCTGCTAAACTAGACACGATTTGGTGGCAACCAGCCGAAGATACCTGGGCTTTCTCAAAAAATTGCTAACATGTCAAAATGTCAGTTGAGAAACACACTGTAACTCAGTAGCTAGAACCAAAGGCTCATCTGACTTTCTTTAGAGTTGGCATCTGGCTGTGTTGCTCAGGCTGGCCTTGAACTTGTAATCCTCCTGCCTCAGCCTCCTAAGTAGCTGGGATTTCAGATATGTGCACTGCACCTGGCTCAGCTGACTATTTTAATGACTTTGTTTATTCTGTAGAGTTTGAAACATGACCGAGGTCACCTGGCTGGCAAAATGGCAGTTAGGATCAAGATGACTGGAGTCATGCCAAGCTGGATCCCCACAGCAACTCTTTTTCACTTTGGGGACTGGTTCTTCCTCCATATCGTATGTTCCTCTAGGAATAGCCAATCAAGAGGCTCCTTAATGGTCATGTAACCCAAGAGATTCGTCAGGCTGCCTCTGCTGTGAACTGAAGTCTTAGCTGAAGAGCTAAGGTAGAAAATGAATCTGAGTTGTCCCCAGTAGTGGGAACATGAGGGATCATTCATGATTATGGATAAACTCCTGTGCTTAAGGGGCCTCCATGGTCCTTACTTTCTCCAGGTTTGCTTGTGCAGAATTTCTTTCCAGGGCTCCCCTGTTCTGGGAAGATAGCAGAGTTAGTTTTGGGCTTTATGCCCGGCGAACCCTGTACATGAATTCCCAAGTGTCTAGGATGAGCACTCTCACTTTACATGAGGGTTACACCATACAGAACTAAAAGCTTACATAACTCTAGATTAATCCTGATGAAGGACAGTCAGAATTGTTGTTTACCAGTTGAAATGGCACCATCATATCGTGACTGGATGAACGCAGTTCGTCTCTGCTGAGTGACTTCACTGATTTTTGATTGCTGATGACCAGCCGATATGGGAGGAATTCGTCATCATTTCTTAGTTTGTGTATATAATTTGACTTGTTTCAGATGATTGTATTTCAACAGCACATGATATATGCTACACTGTATGAAGCATATATTAAACCCTCAGTAAGTGTGGCCAAATAAGACAATAAAATCAATGCGCCAGACAAGGATTATCAAATCAGGCCAGTCTGAGCAGCACAGATGGTCAGTTCCTCCTTTTGTGTCACAGCAGAGTTGTGTAGGTGTAGCAGAGACCGCGGGGCTGACGAAGCTAATGTATTTATCTGACCCTTTGCAGAAAATGTTTGGCGGCCCCGATCCAGGGGACTGAATTAGGTTGGCAAATGGATGTTCTTTTTCAGGAAGATGAGACATCCTGAGAAAAGATGAGCCCTACATTAAAAAAATGAGTCCAATTCAGGGAAGATTGGCCCTTTGGGTCATTCACTACTCTGCACAGTGAGGATGTTTTATGCATTTCTTGCATGTCTGCAATATTTCAAAATAAAAAGCACACATGTACCAGGCGTTTAAGATACTGAATGGAGTAAGAGCAAGGTGAGAGCAGAGATCTGCTATGTCAGATCGCATTAAGTGTTGAGATCGCAGCCACCGCATAGCAGTCCTTCCTGCCAGGCCCACCCTGCCACCTTCCTCTCCACAAAGCTGACACAGGTTCAGCTGTGAGACTTCCTTCAAGTAATGGCAAGTGAGGGGAAGTGGTTTGCAGCCCTCTGGAACAGAAGCTGGAAGAGCAAAGGCTGGTTCTAGATTTCTTTTCCTCTGCCGGCATCATGCCAGTGTCCCAGATAACTGCTGCTCCTGTGGCTGGGTTCCCCAGAGGAGGAGGACTTGGAGCAGAGCTGCTGCTCATACATAACATGAACGAGAAATAGGCCATTGTGAGGGGAAACCACTATGATGTGGGGGCTGTTTGTTGTGCAGCATAACCTGATGGCTCCTGACAAATACGTACAGGAGGCTTTTCTAAAATAGTTGCTAGTTACAGTTAATAGAAGATTCCTTTGAGCCAGTATGTACTTTCATAGATAAGGAAATGAGCCGAAAACAATATATAGCTTCTATTTCTCCTTTGCAAACAAACTTTGGAATTCCTTAAAAAAAAAACTGGGATAGGCTGAGGATTTAGCTCACTGGTTAGAGTGCTTGCCTAGAAACCACAAGGCCCTGAGTTCGATCCCCGGCACCAAAAAAAACAAAACAAAACAAAAAAAAACTGGGATAGGGTGCATTCCGGTCAGTACCCATACCAAAAATAGACTCTCTATGTGATCAAGTGTCAGATAAATTTAAGCCCCCTAATCCTTTTTTATGAGAATAAATACTTTAAAAAATAGATGTCTTAAAAAAGTTTGATTAAAAAAAGTTTGATTAAGAGGAGGAGGTAAGGATTACAAAGCAAGAACTAAAATCAGATATTATCTGAAGGAAATGGAAATAAAATAAAAATACCTGCTGAACTTAGACATCTGGTGCTTACTCATTTGTTACAGCATCAGGAAAAAGAATAAGAAGAATAAAACAGGAGGAAGAGGAAGGTAAAACATTAAATGTAAAGTAAAGAAAATTTGAGAATACTGTGTTTCTGTATATCTGAACAGACTCCCCAATATGGCACAACCCCAAACCCTAAAGCTGGCCGCTCCGCACCTTGAGTGGCCGGAGTGAGACACAATCGGGAGCAAGTCTCTGTCCTTGGGACTTAGGGCTGAAAGCCCCGTGTCCTCTGTCAGTCGCGCCCTAAAGCATATGCCTTGTCTATCTCATCAGCAGGCACACAAGCTCCTACCGAGCTCTGCTTTCACAGCGACCTGTGAAGCGTCCCAGGGATCTGCAATGTTCATAACTTTCGATTCCAGAAATCAACGCAGTCTTTCCATTCGGTGAGGCTCCAGCTCTGAGCTTCGACAGACTGTGGCAACAGACAGAAGCAGCTGGCGTATCGGGGTGCTCGGAGGACTGGATGGCAATAGGAAGCCCTTGCTTGCCATCTTCCTACCTGGCGCCTTTCAGGTGAACAGGCAGCAGGGACAAAATAACTGTTGAAGAGCCTGGTATCTGCAGCAAATGCCAGATTAGCAAATGGACAGGGCATCTTCCTGAAGCACGGAGCTGTTGCTGTAGGTTTACAGATGACCTCAGCGGCCCTTACTCTGCCGGATCTCAAAGGGACACGGGTTCCTAAGAGCCAGTGACAGGGGATGAGGGGTCTGGCCAGCATCTTTACCTGGAAACACGAAGACTCAGGGCAGAGGCGGGCTCTCATGGGCCAGTCTTCAAGGGTGGTGGGGACCTGGCTGTAGTGAGGCCCAGACACCTTGTCACTATGTCTTCTCTGAGTGATGCTCCAAACCTGAATTGTCAGCTGAGGGCAGGGTGGGGAGAGCAAGGTGGGAGTGCTTCTCCAAGGTGACATTCGCATTACTGGGGCAGCCAGTGAAGATGAACAAACCGAATCCCCCTGCATGAAGGGTGGCCCAAGGGTTGAACGTGAGCCACAGGTCCCAAAGCCGTGTGGAGGATCCGCATCAAATAACCATCATCAGGTCAGCGGCAGACAGAGGACGGGCCTCCCGCTGAGATACCCCCAGGAAAGCATCGATTAAAATCGACCATGGCTAATAAAGAAAACATCAGCACTTTCCTCACAATTGAAATAGGAGAGACTTCTCTAACTACCGAGTGATAAGCCAGAAATTAAAATAAAAATAGAAATGAGACCCAAACCAAACCACAGGGAACTTTTGAAACTCCCTCTTCAGTTCCATTTGAGAATAAAAGGAAGTCAAACTTGCAAAGTTCGACCCAGACTGAAAAGTGAAACAAAACACAATACAACACTGTGTCAAAAGAGATGAGATATAGCTAAGATCATATTGAAAGGGAAATTTAATCATAAACACTTAAACTCCTGAAAAAGAAAAAGATAAATGAATCAAGCACTTAACTCAGGAAGACATAAAATGAGGAACAAAATAAATCTAAGAAAAGGACAGAATGAAGACAAGCAGAAATAAGGGAATCAGAAAATAAAGAATTGATAAATTGAAGAGCTGCTTCATTATGGAGCAGAAAAAAAATTCATAGTAGGGTCGGTGAGCCACTAGGTAGCTTAATCAAGGGGAAAATCATACATGGAGAAAGCACAATTAGGGATGAGAGTAGAAAAATAAGTATGATAAGAGGACATTTTAATATGTACTTTTTAATTACATAAATAATGCATGGCTACATATGCATTCGACACAAAAGTCAAAAACGAGAGTAAAATATTAAGTCTTCTGCATTAGTTTATTAGGGAAGACATAACACAATACTGCACACTGGTCCCTTAAGCAAGAGACATCTATTTTCTGAGACTTCTATAGGTTAGAAGTCCACTTCAGGATCTGGACAGATTTGGTTTCTTCTGAAGTATCTCTCCTTGTCTTGTAGACGCTGGTCCCTCTTGTCTCTTCACATGGTCGCTCCTTTCTGTACAAGCACCCTGATGACTGTGTCCAGAGTTCCTCTCCTCATAGGGACATTTGTTAACTTGGATTAGGATTTAGGGTTTCATCATATAAACAGGGATTCTGTCCATGACACCCTCTTTTGCCTGTTTCCCTGCAAGTCATCCCCTCTCCTCACAGGTCACAGGACTAACCAGGCCTGGGATGACACGAGACACTATGATGAGAGTCACACCAAGGTTGGTTAGGTTTAACATCTGACCTATGTTTGTCTACACGTCATTTGCAGATTCAGATAACAAACACTTGAGTGAAAATGTCCTATCTGCCCCGCTGGACAAACACGTTTTCCCCAGGACCTGGAAAGGCAGGACTCTCCAGAGTTCCTTGGTGAAACGTACAGAAAGACTCGCTACCCTTCCCAAGCCTGGCTGTGTCTACATCGCAAGGGCTTTGTGCACATGTGTAGGAGACTCCAGCCTCTAGGTCTAGGGTCTTCCACACTCTCTTCCTGCAGCTGCCCTTGGTCTCAACAGTGGTGTACTCTACTATCCAGGACACCCCTGGGCTGAGGCCCTTACAGGTCCTGGAAGGAATTCCAGGTCCCAGGCACATGAAGTGGGGAGGAGGGCTCAGGCTGTGGAGGACCATGTCCCTCTAGCATATCTCCTGCAGGGTGAGGCACATTTGAGAGAAGCTGGGGCACAGGGCCCGCGGCAGGGATCCTCCCGGCTCAGGCCTAAGGAACGCTACTGCTGTTCAGTGCATCTTTGCAGACCCTTTACATCTATTTCGTATATAAAATGAGAATCTGGTTCCAAAATGAAATTTCAAGAATGAATTTTCGGCTGGGGATTTAGCTCAATGGTTAGAGTGCTTGCCTAGCAAGCACAGGCCCTGAGTTCAATTTCCAGCACCAAAAAAAAAAAAAAAAGAATAGATTTTCTATTTTTTGGAAACTTGTTATTTTTTGCATTGTCTTATAGATTGTGTTTAGCATGTATAGGTCTGTTTTATTCTCTTTAACTGTTTCATATTATACAGCATAAAGGCCAAAGGAAGAAAAAGGTGTATAAAAGCCTGTTTGACATAATTCAATCTTAATTCCCTTGGAAAGTAGAACCAGATTAAGTTTAACCAAATTACGTTTAAAAAGTAAAAGTAAGCAAATTAAGTTTAAAAAATACAAATTTACCAAAGTTAACTCAAGAAGAAGTAGAAAACCTGAACAGACCAATAACCATCTGAATTAGCTAGAAACTGTTATAATTAGCTAAGGGATTCATCCAAGAGGACTCTATAGTTTCAATACTATGAAGTAATTCCAAAGTGCATTAAACTCTTCCAGAGCATAAAGAAATAAGGGAGGACTGGAGAGTGTAGCTCGGTGGTAGAGTCCTTGCCTAGCATGTATGCACAGGTCCTGGGTTCAATTCCCAGCACAGTTTAAAAAAAAAAATGAAACTGCCTAATTATTTATTTATTTCAAAGGCACTAGCATCACCTCACAAGGCAGCAAAAATAAATTCACAGATTAATTTTACACATGGATTTTTAAAACAATACTTCTCTATAAAATATTAGCAAATGGAATCCAGTAATATACATCATTAAAGAATAGCCAATTCCAGTATAACTGCCGGAAGTCAACACAAAAATCAGTCATATTTTTATAAACTAGCAATGAGCAATTGGAAACTAAAATTAATAATACAATACCACTTACAGTAGCCCCCAAATTGCAAGACTTAGGTATAAATCTAACAAAACATGTATAGGATCTACATGCTGAAAACTGTGAAGTGCTGTGTCTTAGTTAGATTTTCTAGAGTCGATGGTTTGTAAGAGAGCAGATTTAATACTTGACATTTGTAAGTTACAATATTCACCCACGAGCCAAATGCAGGAAGTGCCGAATGTCCATCTAGGCTCTGCAGGGCTGAAACATCTAATCAAGGGCTGGGAGCTCACAGCACTGTCCCATGTATGTTCATGTCTGCAGATGATGGCTGAAGAAATCTTTACTGGAACCAGGATACGATGCTTGCAGCAGAGATGACAACCAGAGCTCCCCCGAAGCAACAGCAGCCATCCTCAACGACGGCAAGGCCCCGACTGAGCTCCTTCCTCGATGAGAACAGCCAGAGTTCCTTTCGGGAGAACTAGCCGCAGCAGAGCTTCTCCTGGGAAACAGCCCGCCGCTCGCTTCTGCTCCCCTTCTGCTTTATGTTGCTTCGGCAACAATTCTCAGGTGGATCCTCTATGCCCAGCATCACACCAACTCAGTCCAGCTGGGTGTTCTGGCGCAAGTAGTCCACCACATGATGAAACCAAAGACCTAAATAAATGGAGAGACAGATTTATTCACAAATCACGTGATTCAACCTAGCAAGGCTGGCAGTTCTAGCCAAATTTATTTACAGAGTCAACATAATTCTCATCAAAATTGCACCAAAATTTTTATAAATACAGACAAGCTGATTCCAAATGTAATCATAAAGGCAAAAGAAGTAGACTAGTTATAAGGATTCTGAAAATGATGCGCATCCCCTGATTTTTAGAGGCAGTATAGCAGCTACAGTGACCGGACAATGGCATTGGCGTAGAGAGAGTCACATAAATCAAGGGAAGAGAACAGAGTCCAGAAACAGCTACATGAAATGGGCAACTTGTCCTTGACAAAGGTAGAAAAACAACTCAGTGAAGATAATTTGTCCTTTCAACAAATAATGCTGGCATAACTGGACACATCTAGGCCAAAAACTAAAACTGGACTACAGAATAAATGACAGATTTAAGTGTAAAGCGCAAAACTACAAAAATGTTTAGAGGAAAACGTAGTAGGAAATCTTCATGACTGAGGGCTTGGTGAAAATTTTTTGCATGTTGCACCAAAGCACAAGCTTTTTTTAGATAAATAATTGGTAAGTTAGATGCCATCAAAATTAATAACTTTTAATCTGTGAAAGACTATTAAGAAAATAAAAACACAAGTCACAAACTTGGAGAAAATATTTGAGTCGATGTAATTGGCAGATTTGTATCCAGAATGTGTGTGTGTCCTCCAAAGTCAATGTTAAAATAATAAACAATTCAGTTAGAAGATGTGTAAAAGACTTGATCAGATACTTCACCAAAGAAGATATAAAGACAGCAAATAAAGACACAAAGTATGTTCTGCATCATTAGCTGTTAGAGAAATGCAAATTAAAGCCACAATGAGATACCATTACACACCTATTAGGATGGTTAAAATTAAAAATACTGGTAACTCCAAGTGCTAATGAGTACAGCTCTTTGTACAGCCCTGACTTTTAGAGTCATAGTAGTGTTTCAATTCCCAGTAAATAATAAATAAAACCAACCAGGATCTGTGGAAGAAGTAGCAAATAAAGCTGTGCTACAAATGGATTATTGGAAATAAGAGGATAATGGATAATGAGAGCCATGAATTATGAGAGCTGGGTTTCTCTTTGGCAGGAAAAAAAAAGTTAGAAATAAGAGCTAGAATGAACCCTAGCTCTGGTGTTGGGCTGGAATAAAAATATTGGTATAAACCTGAAGCACATATATATGGAGAGAGAGAGATAGACGGACACAGAGAGACAAATACAGACATAAATATGGACATGTGTTATGCTTACTAATCTACTATTGAGAGTTTCTTAGATCTATCTTCTCAGATGGCCCAGAGGTAATGACACCCCAGAAACAATGTGCACATTTAGGCATCTAGTGTCCAGATCTTGTTTTCTAAATACAATTTTCCAGTAAGAGGAACTCTAGTTCCTCACTGAAATGGTTGATTCCAGGGTGTGAGCAGGGTAAGTAAGAGATAAGCCTGGTTTGTGTTATGGTGCTGGGGGATAAGGAAGTGCTCAGAAAGTGATGGCTGAGGGCCAAAGGGCACAGGAGCATCCTGAAGTCATTTGTCACCGGCCGGGGCTGAAACTATTTGAGTAACAAAAATTGGATTATGATAGTGTTAGGCTGACCCATTCACTGCTCCCGAGCTAGTTGAGCTAGTTGCAGTTTCTGGGAAAGCAGCCCTGCAGGCTGCTACGAAGTTCCAGGAAAGCAGCCCTCCGGGTCATTACAAAGTTCCAGGAAAGCGGCCCTCCAGACCGGTGCAAAGTTCCAAAACCCAGCACCCACAGCGTTCTAGTGTACACTCAGTAACAGTTTGTGGAATCGGGGAATTTTCGCTTCTTCTTGCAGGCACATAGATCAGGGAAGCTGAATGTTCTAAGGGAAACAGGAAGAACTTGTCCAGACCATTGAACACCAAACACCGGGAGTCACCATCGTGCCATCCTCTGCCTCGGTGCATCTGATCCTCGCGCAGGCGGGCAGGGCCAGTCCCAGGGACTTGAGCAGTCTGGAACATTCCCCAAGATCAGCTCGTGGCATCCTGGGAGCCATTGTCCAGACATTCCTTCTGATGGTTTCCCATGCTCTCATCTGGTTACTCAGAGCAGCTGTAGTTATTTTGGAAACTCTGCAAGAAGCTGACTTTCGCAAGGCTAACTGAAAACCCTCTGGCACCTTTACCTCACCTCAAACCTCTCACTATAATGTGATTACTGTTAGTGCCCGCTCAGAGGGAGCCCAGAGAGGGACAGCGGATCTGTGTTCTGGAGCCGTTTACAAAGTGGCTTAAAACAACACAACAGGAATGCATGTCTCAGAGTTCTGGAGGGCAGAAATCAGGAATCAAGGTGTCCATGGGTCACACTCCCTGAGGCCCTACAATCCCTCCTTGCCTCTAACTAACTTCTGGTGGCCTCTGGTATCTCTTGGCCTGCAGCTACATCCTATCTTTGTCTCCATAGTGATAGGGCTGCTGTCACATTGTGACCTCTCTGTGTGTCCCTGTCTGCATCCAATTGTCTCCTTATATAAGGAGACACCAGTCATGTTGGATTAAGGGCCACCTTTGTGACTTCACTATAACGTCAATACTTCTCTTGGGACCCTATTTGCAGATCGGGTCGCATTCTGGGGACTTCAGTGTATCTCTTTGGGAGGACATTATCAAGTCTATTGTTATTGGCTAGCTTGCTTCTAGGAAGTGGCTCACCAACTAAACGTTACCGGGTTCTGGATTGCTCGCCCCTCCTTCTGGAGTTGGAGTCCAGGTTCTTCTTGCCTCAAACAAAGAATTGGATAAAACAAGTAAAAAGTGGTGGCAAAGTTTATTTTAGGCAAGCGCTCTACCACTTGACCTAAATCCCCAACCCCAGCAAACTTTATTTTTATTTTTTGCAAACTTTATTTTCAAAGGCAGAAATGGAGATTGGGAGAAGAACTGGCTTTCTCGAGTGAGCTTGGACTGAACAAAGAGAAAAAGAGGGCAAAAGCAAAAATAGAAGTACATGCTGTGTCTGGGAAACAGAACGCGAACTAATACGGAAAAGTGTGATAGCAGGGGCTCCTGGTGGCTTCTTTTATAGCGTCCAAATCTCGAGGAAACCTGCGAGAACTTCTGCATCCGGGTCCTGAGAGGTGGTGCTGGGATCACAGCTTCAGGCTGACGTTGGTCCAGGCCATTCTCAGGAGAAGTCTACCTGCAGGGCTTTGGAAACTGTTCTGCGCATCTATTTCCCCAGCGAGCTTTTGCCACTCCCTACTCTCCTAGCTCACTCTCAGAGTAGGTAACTACCAATTATAGAATGTTGGGGTTCAAAGAGACTTTTCCTCCCATCGAGACCGCCCTATTCTATCCTGCTCTCTATGTGACCTGCCCAGGATCTCTTGAAATGGAAGTTGTCTGAGAAATTCACCAAAATATTAACTATGATACGGGTCACTTTCACTTTCCAGGCCTCTCGCCCCTTGATCGCCCTCCAAAGTGTAGGCCCTTGCAGTCCCCTCATTTCCTGTGACCCTCTTGTCCACCCTCCTGACTTAACACTTCGTGGCTCTTCTACTTCCTGGTGCCCCTAGGCAGAGCTATTGGTCATATAGGGGAAAAAATATAACTCCCAACCCGCTAGATGTCAGTTATGCTAAGTTTGTGTTCCCCGAAGTCGAAGAATGAATTCTCGGGAAGAAAGGAGGTTAAGAGTAGGAAATTTACTGAGGGAGAGAAAGAGAGCTCCTGAGAGACAGGAGGGGACATGAGTGGTTGCTTCAGCTCACTTTTCAGGGCAAGTTTTATAGAGCAAAATCTTGAGGCGGGTACAATATGTGTCAAAATGATGATTAACCAATAATATTACAAGTGTAGTTGCTTAGGTAATAGTGATCCAATGTAGCAGAAGGTCACATAGCAAATGAAAAAATAAAGACATTCCGGGATGGGGTGAATCTGGAGGTCTTGGTCGCCCACCTGGATGACCTAGACTTTATCAGATCAGATGAGTGTGATCTTCAGTTCATTGCTTCTCCCTCGGCCTTATCTTGAGTCCTGCCCTTCCATGGATGCGCCTCCAGCCATAGTTGTAGGGTATTCTCTTGTGTATTGACTCCATTAAGGGCCCAGCCCTGTCTGACTGCCTATAATATTTCTACCTTCCTTAGCTGTCTATAATATTGGAAAGAGTGAACACAGGGTGCTTTGTCCTTTGGGGGTGCTCCGTGGGGCAGCAGAGCGCGTGTGGCACAGACACAAGGATGTGAGATAATTAAGAGCTGGCTGTCATTACAGGAGCTATGTGAGAAGGACATTAGGTTCAGGGACAAGAGACGTCAAATCAAATCACCAGGTACATATTAAGTGCCCCACTCAGTGCTGCAATGAGCCGTGTGGGTGATACAAAGACATAATATCTGTTTCCTGTCCTCAAGGCAATTATAATCTTCTTAGGAAGCTTAGACATAAAATGCAGAAGTTAGATGACAAAATATTTAAGCAGCAGTTCACAATACCACATGACCGGTTGCCAAATGAACCGTGGAGCTAATAACAAGTGTCAGTGGAATTCTGAACGAGGAGCGATTATTCGGTTATTGATGGTGCAGACAGGAAACTATTTTCTTGCCGAGGGAAGGGAGGCAGGCTCTGGCCGGGAAGCAGAGAAGTCTGTTGTGTTGGTAATGATAACAGGTCCCATTTATTGAGCATTTACTGTAGATGCAGCAATTCATATACTTTAATATATTTAAATCTAAGTCTTTCAGAGTCTCATAGTTTGCTATCGCTACCTTCTATATCAACTACAGCTACCACTTAGCTGTTAGAAAAAATCATCCCCCATATCTCAGTGGTTAGATACGTCAAAAATGTATTGCTGCCCTTTATAAGGTTCAAATGATGATACTGTTCCTGATGTTCTGGAGCTTGCTATTTCTGTGAACAGTAACTTGACGTCCTTCCATGTGTGTGCACACAGATGTGCTTCACTCTTTTTCACAGCTGCATAGTTTTCTTTTGCATGGTGGTACCATGATTTACCAGTACCCTGTGAAGGCCCACACAAATTGCTTTTAGTGTATTAAAGTATGTCAACAGTTCTGTTGTGTCTTGTTGTTATTTTGCTATCACAAGCAATGCCATAATGAGTAACTTATAGAAGGTTTATATCTTGATATATTTGGATGAATAATTCTGAAAAATGGAATTTTATTTATTGTGAGCCTAAGTCATCACAGCAGCTATAAGAAGTCTCAAATACAGGTGTATTTTTCTTAAACTCTTTTAAGAAATATAAATGCAGAGAAGTATACAGGTCGGTAGATGTTCCTTCGGTGAGCTCATCCCTGTAACCAGCACACGGATTCAAAGCAGGACATTGCCACGACTCCCGGAGCCCTGCACGTCCTTTCCTGTGACTAGGCTGCTCAGCATCAAGTCTGACCACTCTCCTGACTTTGGCTTCCGCAAATAGCCTTTGTCTGCTTTTGAATTTTGTGCCCGCTACGTTTTATATCGAGAATGTCTCCCATGAGCCCCATGTACTCACAGGTGAGGTTCGGGGGACGACCGGCCGCGTGGGTGCTGTAGATGACTCACTGTGAGGGGCCCTCATGGGGGCGAGACCTGGAAGGGCTTTTCTCTCTGCTGCTGGGCCACCTGCTCTCCTCCACCGGATCCTTCCATCACGCCTTCCTGCCTTGAGCTGGCCATCTGTGCAATGTGAGCCGAAGTAAACCTTTCCTCCTTTAAGTTGTGGGGTTCGGTATTGTGTCCCAGTGACAAGAAAGTGCCAAGACAGCAGCGGTGGGATCACACAGCAGTGACCCTTCCGCGCCAAGCTCCGCTCAGCCCGCATCCTGTCTGCGAGACTCATCTGCTCTGCTGTACGCCGTTGTAGTTCATGGATGCTTATTGCTGTTAACGTCCCATCGAGTGAATATTACCAACTTCTTCTGCGCCTGGTGGTGGTGTTTGGGTCATCTCCAGTGTGGGGCTTGGGAAAAGTGCTTTATGAGCGACACTGGGATGTGTTCTTTGTTGAACTATGTAGTCATTTCTGTTGTGTATCTGCTAGGAGCGGAAGTGCGGCCTCATGGGCGCACACGTGTTCAGTATTAGCAGATACTTTCAGACAGGCTTCCTCAGACTGCACCAGTTTGCACTTTGCTGTTTGTCCCCCTCCATTTACACGTTGAAAGCCTGCTATCCAGAGTGATGGAATTTGGAGATGGGGACCTTCGACAGCTAATTAGGTCATGAGGGTGGAGTCCTCGTGGTGGGATTAGGGACCTTAGAAGAGTTGACACCAGACAGCTGGTTTCTCCTCTCTGCTCTCTGCCGTGGGAGGCTGCTACAGGAAGTTGGCTATCTGGAGGCCAGGAAGCGGGCACTCGCCAGACTTAGGCTGCCCGCACTTGGGTCTTGGACTCTCCAGCCTCTAGAACTGAGAGAAATACACCTGGGCTGGTAATTTGTTAGAGGAGCCCAAACCCACCGGGAGGCCCCAGTACCACTGGAAGTAGGCAACTGTGCCTTTTCTTTCTTTCTCTTTCTTTCTTTCTTTCTTTCTTTCTTTCTTTCTTTCTTTCTTTCTTTCTTTCTTTCTTTCTTTCTTTCTTTCTTTCTTTCTTTCTTTCTTTTCCTTCCTTTCTCTTTCTCTTTTTCTTTCTTTCTTTTTCTACTCCTCCCTCTCCTCCTCCCCTCCCCTCCCCTCCCCTCCATCTCCCTCTCCACTTCCCTCTCCCTCTCCTTTTTTTAAAATTTTGGATAAATTTTATTTATTTAATTCTTTTATTTTTTACCAAGAACATGTATTGGTACATTGTATACATAACGATCACATTTATCATGGTTATTTTGTACCTGTAGCCCTCTCCTTCTGTACTGAAGATCAAACCCAGGCCTTTTGTACTGAGCTACATCCCCTGCACTTTTTATTTTTTATTTTGAGACAGGGTCTCACTAAGTTGCTAGGCTGGACTTGAACTCATGATCCTCCTGCCTCAGCTGCCCAGAGTCCTGGAATTACAGAGATGTGCCATCATGCCTCCTTACTCCACAAAATCTTGCCGGCCCTTTGATTTTGTGTGAGATTTTCATTCTGGCCATTTTGTGCTGACTCTTAAAAGGACACTGAGCAGGATAGTTCTCAGAGAATGACTCCACTGAGCTTCAGGTGCTGGAGAGATATCTGGGGGAGTTGGAGTGGGAACAGAAGAAAGCTGGGCTTGACTGTGTCTGGGGGATGCAGGTGATGGCTCTGGACCTCCCCACCTCCCCAGGATGAGGTGGTAGGAGGGGAGAGTATTCTTTTGGAACAGCCCACCTGTCCCTGGGATTTCTGCTGCTGTGTCTAAGCTAACGGCCCCAGGAGATTACTTCAGACAGGAAGAAAGCCTTCTCCAAGGGGAAGCAGAGAACCGAGCCTTGGATTCTTTAGAGGCCCCAGGTGGGAAATCAGTTTCTTCCGGCCCATAAAGCAGCCGTCTGTTCTGCTGTGTTTTACTCCTAGCGTTCCTCTGCGGGCAGGAAGAACTGGCCCAGCTGGATGTGCTGCAGGGAATTGATGGTCCAGGCTTCAGGAGAATCCTCAGGACGCCCCCTGCCCCCAGCCAGTGCAGCCTCTGAATCCATCAGGCTGAGGGGACCGAAAGTCTGCACCTAGGGGACAGGTTGACACCTCAGACACTTCTTCTCAGGCTGGACTGGAAATATACTGCCACCAGGGACAGTCGTCAGAGCCCCAGAGGCTGACATCCTTCGAGAGGGCAGCAGAGAAAGAGAAGAGGGCCCAGGTCCAGGCCGGGGCAGCAGGGGCAGCAGAGGGACCTTCACAGCCCTGCACCCAGAAGCAGAGAGAAGTTGGGAAAAGCCAGGAGCGCAGAAAGGAGCCGGGGGACTGGCTCTGATGTTATTTTTATTGTGTGAGGAATCTGTTTGGGGACGTTTCTCTGATGAGGAATTTTAATTCTCCAGTCATAGCATCCTGATGCTTCTCATTAACTACTGAGGAACATGGCAGGCGTGAGACAGCTCCGTTCCGGAAGGGAGCAGGAGGGCCGAAGCCCAGACCTCCCCCTGCAGCTGCGCTTTGGAGCCTTTGGAAACGTGCTCAAGTTCAAAGTAGCCCCGACCCCAACCAGTCAGCTACCTCATATGCTGCCACTTGCTGGAAAAATTTTCCCAAGTTTTAAAAAATTAAATGTTTAATTTTAAAATAATCTCAGATTTCCAAAAAAAAAAAATTAATAGTTTTACATTTAAAAAAAACTAAAACGTAGTTTTATACTTTTTGCAAAAATTTTTTAATAGTTTTAGAGTTGCAAAGACAATGTAGAGTTTCTATATATCCTGTCTCCAGTTTCCTGTGTTGTTGCTATCATATATTACTATTACATTTATTACAAATAATGACTCAATACCGATATATTATTATTAACTAAACTTATTTTATTCAGATTTTATTTTTCTCCCTAGTGTCCTCTTTACTCCTCAGGGTCCCATCCAGGATACCACATTAAACTCTTGTGTCTCCTTTAGGCTCCTCTGGGTGTGACAGTTTCTTGGGTCCTCCTTGTTTTTGATGACCTTGACAGTGTTGAAGAGAGCTGGCCGGGCGTTTCCTTAGAACACCGCTCCATTTGGGTTTGTCTGGTGTTTTTCACTCTGGACTTGAGGAAGGACGATCCCAGACCGTCATTCTCGTCTCAGCATAGCAAGCAGACATGGACATACTATCAAGGGTCAGATGTTTCTCTCCTCAAAATTCGGGTGCGGAAACCCCCAAGGTGATGGTGTCAGGAGGTGAGGCCTGTGGGCGGTGACCGGGTTGTGAGGGCGGATCCCTTGCCATGGGATTAGTGCCTTTATAAGAGGGAATTTGAGAGAGCGGGCCTCTCTGTTTCTACTCTGCCTCATGTGAGGCTACAATAGGAAGTCAGCAGCCTGTATCCTGGAAGAGGGCCTTTCCCGAAGCTTCCATGCTGGCATCTTGATCTCAGACTAGAAAGCCTCCAAAACTGAGAGAAATAAACATCTGTTGTTTGAGCCAGCCACACTCTGGTCATTTGTCATAGTAGCCTGCACTAAGACACATACGTTCAACGCGACTTCTTGCCGAAGGTGTGAGCTTCGGTCACCCAGCTGAGGGAGAGTTTGTCAGATTTCTCTGTGTAATTCACTCCCTGCGTCCTTCCATTCACCTGCTCTTAGGAAGCAAATCGCTCAGCACAGCCCACACCCAAGGGGTGGGGAGTCATGCTTCCCAGCTCCTTGGGAAGGTAGTGTTTAGAATTCTTCAGATGGGAGATGTGTCTTCCTCCTACAATTGGGAGTTTTTCATCATGATTGGCAGCACTGCAAAAACTGGCCATCGCATTGCAACAAGGTAGCTGAGTTACTCTGTGTTATTAGTTGGCTTTTGGGGACTTGTCAGTAAATTTCCCCTCCTGGGACCCCACAACTCACACAGTGCCAGACAAAAGGGAGAAACTGGGCCGTGTCTGATCCATGTGCCAAATCCTCTTATGTGGCAGGTATTTACTGTGCATCTACTATGTGCCAGGCACTGTGCTACAGGATTACACATTGCCAAAAGCATTCTTACTGCCGTGGAATTTACCTTGTCTTGCTACTTGAAGTGTGGCTCAAGGACCAGCAGCGCCGGCATCACCAGGAGGGTCTCAGCCCCAACCCAAACCTGCTACATCAGAATCTTTTTTATTAATCTATTTTATTAAGATTCTTGTAGGATTCAAAGACACATTAAAATTTGAGAAGTACTGAGCTAGGAGGCATTTCACAAGCAGGCAAGTGAACATTAAACATTGCAGTCTTAAATGGTTAACGCACAGGAAGCTTATAGTCCCTCGTTGATCTTGGCATACACAGAATGCAGTCACCCCTCCGTATCTGTGGGGCGTGGGTGCCAGAACCCCTCCAGATATCAAAACCCACCGATGCTCAAGCTCCTTATAAAAAGGGCACAGGATTTGCATGTAACCTGTGCAAGTCCTTCCATATACATACTTCAAATCATGTCTAGATTACTTATGATAATCAATGCAGTGTAAGTTGTGTTGATTAGGGACTAATGACAAGAAAATGAAGTGTGTACGTGTCCAGTATAGATATAATTTATTTCCTCCATATTTCTGATCTATGATGGGGTGAATGCACAAATGCAGAACCCACAAATATGGACAGAGGCCAATGGCGCTTTGCAAAGACCGTGAGTGGGGCTCATGAAAAAGTGAACTCTTCTCCTGTTTTCCCAGCCCTCTGGGAGGCCTAAGCAAGGGGACTGCAACTTAATGAGACCCTGTTTTAAAATTAAAAAAAAATTAATAAAGGTTTGGGGATGTAGCTCAGGGTGAAGGCCCCGGGTTTAATCTCCAGTATCATGAACGAGTTGGGGGAGGGGAGAAAAAAGATTAAAAAAAAAAGTGGGCTTTCATGTTCTGGTGTAGTCTGTACCCAATTAGCACATGCCCAGCGTGCAAGCAGAGACTCGCGTCTGTTTCTGTCTTCCCAGTCACGTGAGCAGTCTCCTCTTTACAAATTCTTTTCCACCTCTGCTAAGCAGCCTGCATTCTGGAGTCCATGGTCAGCATGCCTGGCCAGCACGGGGTCGCTAGCACTAAGAGCAGAGCTGAGAACAAGGCAGCTGGGTGTAGGAAATGGGGGCCTTCAGGGGGCCCCTGGCAGTGTGTTTGGTGATTGATGGAGCAGGGTTTCCAGTCACCGTGTCCCCAGAGTCTTGCTGGCAGTATACATGGAGTATTGTCAACCAGGGCAGCTTTGCCAGGCCTCGGAGTCCCATGTCTTTGTTGGGGCTGATTGTGTCAACCTGGTTGGATGCCCATGTGGCTGAGCTCAGTCCCCAGTACCTTCAGAGCCTGAGCTGATCCATGTGACCCAAAGTCCCCACCACAGATCACACCATTAGGCTATCTGGCATGGTCCAGCATCCCCAGGTACACAGATGCTCTTGGCAGGCGAGACATTCCAGGGCTTGGAGATGACTCTCCAGGGGCCAAGACAGAAGCCAGACCTCTTCTGAGGAAGGCTCACTCTTCACTCCAGCCTCCAGCCCACTGCTGTGATGTCCTGGGGGCCCCTTCCCCGCATGCATGTGGCCCTCCGTATCTGCGGCTTCCATGACCACAGATGGAGCCAGCTATGGATTGAAAATCTGTACTGAACACACGGGGACTTTATTTTCTTGTCATTGTTCCCTAAATAATACAGACTAGCAACTCTTTATATAGCATTTGCATTGTTTTAGGTATGAGAAGTTATCTAGAGATTATTTAAAATATATGGGAGGATGTGCTCAGGTTATATGGGACAACGCTCCAGGGACTTGAGGCTCTGCAGACTTTGGCAGCCATGGAGGAGGCTCCCTGGAGCCGATCCCCTGGGGATACCAAGGTGACTATCCTCAGGAACCACCCCAAAAGGGGAAAGTGTGGAAAGAGGAGAGAATACCAACTTGCTAAACTAACCACAAAGTCTTTTTAAGTTATTGGGTCCAATTTCTGGACATTTATTCTATGATGTATCTGCACATACACAAAATGGTGCTTTTTTTTTTTTTTTTAAATAAAACAAGAGTTTGGGAACAGCATAAGGAGCCATCAGTAGGACTGGTTAAATAAACTGGTCTTTCCCCACCAGCAGCTCCTGTGTGTCTTTAACTATGAATGAGGATGTTCTATATGCACAAACGTGGAGCGCTGTGTAGCTGTTTTAACATTTATGAAGTCAGTGCAGAGATCTGGGTGCTAATATGATAATATCTCCTGGAATTTTCCAGGGACAGAAGCGAAGTGTACTGGCTATACTGGTCCCTGCCTGACTCCCTGCAGCCTAGTGTGAGGCCTGGTTTTTTGGTTTGCTTTGTTTCTTCTCCTGCCTTCTCTGTGCTCTTAAACGTCCTGATTCCCCTCCTGGCCTCACCTCTTGGTCCTATACCCATCAGTGTTCTTCTTTTCACCTGCTCGGGCTGACTCTGACCTTGCTGCTTATGTTGCTGGGACTCTTCCGAGCTGCCCTTGCTTGTGGTACCATACCGATCACCCCAGCATGCTGGTGCCCCTTCTAACAGCGTCCCAGGACCCTGAGAAAGGAGAAATGCAGGTCTGGGGACTGAGCCCTTGAATTCACCAGAAGCACCACGGATTCCATTGTCTAGGCTGTTCCTGTCACTCAGACCACCAGTCATGGTGGTGGAGATGGAGGGTGCACACCTCCCCAGCTGTGCCCTGCCTACCGCCTCTCCCCTGGCTATTTGCTACTGAAGCCGAGGTCCCGGGCTGGAGTGGGGAAAGGGGATGCCGGGAGGGAAGGGGGTTCCAATGAAGATGATGGACCGTGGTCAGGTGTGCAGACCATGAGAGGAGAACGTTGCAAAAGCTGGAGGTCTTGAGTGGGTCAGAACGGGGTCCAGCAGGAGCAGAGGGGAAGAGCGCATCATAGCCAAGAGGATGCTCTCCAAGGTGGTGTCTTTGTCTCCTGTGAGGATGAGATCTACAAAGCCCCGAGACTGTGGTCTCTCCACGGGCCTTCAGCCGCCTAGCGTCCTGGTCATTGGCCTTGAAACTCCCTGTCCCAAGGCCAGTCCTTCCACACGGGTTGGATCTGTCCAGGATGCTCAGGTGCCCACACGGACTTCAGGGCGTTGGCCTGCCGGGAGTGCTGTCCTGATCTGTCCCAGCAGGATGTGATGACTCTGACACTACGACAAGGTGGTTATGTCTAGTGTCACGGGTGGAATCGGCCGAGGTGTGCTCTGCGTGGCGCCGGAGCCTCCCGGGGTCAGGCTCCATCCATCATGCTGGTCACTGACTTGCTCCTCACCAGGTCCAGGCTGCCTCCTCTTCTCTAGCTCACTGCCCACTCCCATTGGACTTCCTGGGGTCTTCTTCCAAATAACTACTTGAACTCTTGTCTTTGTCTCAGGGTCTGCTTCTGGGGAGCCCTGGGTAAAAGGGGTGACATTGTATCTGCCACTTACCAGGAACTGGTCACGCCACAGGCACTCACAGAACCTCGTGAGGAACCCTTTGGGTCCCCTGTCACCCAGCCTGGGAGTGAGCTATTCCCAGCTGCATTCTTGGAGGCTCGGTTAAGCAGGGACCCAAAGCAGGTGAGGTGGAGTCAAGACTGGCTCTGGTCACCATGCCTGCGGCAGTGCTCCCAACAGCAAGGACCGGAGAGGGATCTGTCTTAGTTACTTTTCTCATTGCTGAGACAAAATACCCAACGCTCAAAGTTAAAGAGGGAAGGTTTATTTGGCTCACAGTTTGTAGAGGTTTCAGTCCATAATCAGATGGCTCCGAGGCAGGGTGGCATGCAGAGGGCATCACAGAGAAGAAATGGTTTGTGGCAGGCAGAAGACAGCAAAAGCAGCAAGCAAACAGCCTTAGCAGCTTCTTTCTGCCCCTTTTATACTCGATCTAGGCTATTGGGTTTAAAATGGGTGCCAAACCAATCAGTGGACTGATTTAGTAATCACACACCCTTTATCCCAGCATCACACATTCTAGATCCAGCCACCTCTGAAAAAGCCCTACGTAGGGCATGAGGCTTTAGGGGGACCTCTAGACACAAGCCATGACAGGGTCCGTACTGCCTCTGCTTCTCCCCATGCTCAGTAAGCACTCCCTTCCAGTAAGCCCTGAGTGGGCTGGGGATTTAGCTCAGTGATTGCAGTGCTTGCCTTGCAAGCACAAGGCCCTGAGTTTGATCCCCAACACCAAAAACCAATAAGCCCTGAGTCCTCACTATGGCTAAATATTGACCTGTATTATATAACAGAGTCACTGCAACAGCCCTAGTATGTGGCCACGATCACCATCATCCTTCTTTTATAGACGAGGTCCTTGAGGGGGAAGTGACCTGCTCCAGGCCACATGGCTAGTACTGGATGGGCTGAGCCCTTTCCCCTGTACCCCAGGGATGGAGGATGGTGGTGGACAAGTGACCAAAAGTAAACAGGAGAGGGACAGTGAAGCCACAGCTTGCCCTGCCACCAGCTGGATGACAGCATACTCCATCACACGCAGGGTAAATGGGTCTATTCCCTGAGAATTATCTGCTAGCAGCAGCTTTATCCATCTACTCATTAACGACAACAACAACAACAACAATAACAAAAATCAACAGAGCCTTCTGACTCCCAGCCCTTGGGGGACTAACTACATAACTTGAAAATGACTCTTGATTAAGTCTGATCAAACACTCATTGCTCAGTAATTAGAAATCACGGCCTTTCCCTCCAGGCATGGGGCTCATCAACAACAGTGGGATAAGCTTTTTATTTGGGTTGGACCAAAACCCTCCTTGGATCCATATCCAACTGACTGACACCAGTTTCAATGGGGAACCCAGCAGGAGGCTGAGTTTTGCTTTTGGCTCCCAAGTCTGTAGCAAGTAAGATGCAAGGAAGAGAGCAGATGTCCAAAGAGGCCTCGGATCTGAGACAGGACAATAGACATCGGTGCCCGGCTCAGGCTGAGCAGTGTGCAGAGTCCCCACAGCAGTGGCCGACAAAAAGAGAAGTGTGGCCAAGGTCCAGCCCTGAAGACCACAGTTGGAGCGGACAGGCCGAAGACCCTCGAAGCTCACAGAGGGTGAGCTGTAAGGACAGAACACCAGTAATTCCTTCACCAAGTCATTCCATAAATATTTATTGAAGACCTACTAAGTGCTAGCACTTGGCTAGACATGGAGATCAGACAATGAATAAAAAATATAGGGCCTGCTCTTAAAGATGTCACACAGGTCAACTGGGGAGGGGTCCATGCTGAAGCAGAGTGTGAAGTCTGGGGTCTGAGAGGGTTTGGTGCACCTGGAGAAGTGGAGGAGTGTGGGGCAGGTCCAGGCAGGCCTCGTCCCCAGAGTTGAGAAGAGGGATGTCCTTGTCGCTGTCCCTTGAGGACCTCCAAGGATGAGCAGCATGCCTGGGATGCACAGATCCAGCTGCGGCCTCCAACACCCCTCAAGCTCTCATGTACTGGACGTTGGCTCCCAAGAACAAGAAGTCCTAGGAAGAACAGACAACGCGGATGGTACGGAGCATCCTCTACTCCAGAGACACGCGCCCGTGATGAGGAGGGAGCCCACGTCCTGGAAAGGCAAGCTCTGCCAGAACCAGGTTAGTGCATAAATCGCCATCGTGCCTCTGTCCCCAAGGTCTCCACAAAGCACAGCGTTTGCCAGCCTCCTTCTCCAAGGTGGCAATGTATCTGTCATCTCCCAAGCTGCGGCTTGCTGGCAGGCCTCATAAATGTCCTTTGTGTTACCTAAATTTTCTCTCCTTGGTGAAGAACGCAAAACTGAGCTACTGGATTTACTCTCCCTCACTTAAGCTTCCATCTCCCAGAGGGGCAAGAACTTGGAACTCAAGGGAAAGCCTAGTTCTGTCACCAGCAAATGATCCAACCACTGCCTTTGGTAGTCAGACAGATGGATGGATTGGACGTTAAAATTCTAATGAATGTGATAATATGTAATAAATCTAATCACTTCCCATGTGCCAAACATTGAGCTATAAGCTTTCATTATTGGCCTCTCACTTTCACCACAACCCAGGAAAGTTTGGGTTTTATTCCATTTTACAGAGGAGAAAACTGAGGCCAGCTGTGTGGCTTGTCATTCAATCTTCGCTTTGAATAATGATTTGTCTGGCTCCACTTGCAAGCACTCAACAGTAGCTAACTCTACACTTGTTTTTCAAACATAACAGCTGACCAGTGATTCCATGTTCCCACCCACTCCCCGCCCATTCTTTCCCTTTAACAGCTATGATTTCCTGGATGTTGGCACGGACCAGGCACAACGCAGCATTGACTGTGATGCTCACACCTCTGGCGGCCCAGTCATCTCACCTGGGAGGTGCTGTCCGAGAAAGACGGAATCCGGGCACAGATGGACCACAGAACACTTGGTCAGAATGGTGTTTAAGATAGTGAAGAATCGGGCATATTTCTTGGTGTCAAAATAGTAAGTCTATTGTGGTCCATCTGCTGGATGGGACCAGGCACAGCTATTTATTGCTGGGAGGTGGGAACTAGTTCACACAAGGGGACAAATCTAGGGGTGACGTTAAGATAAAACTGGGGGGTGGGGGAGTGTAAAGGGGAAACAGCACAAGACTGCAAGTGTCCAAAAACCAAACCAAACCAAACCAAAACAAAACAAAACAAAAAAAATTAAGAAAAGATTAGGGGGAAAAAGACCGGAAAGAAGTACCCCAAAATGCAAGTTGTACTTGTGATGGAGTGCTGGCGTATGAATAATTTTCAGAAGTGTGTATGGGGTTATAGTACTTGCTTAAAATGGGGGGCGCAATAAACACATAATGCAGCTCTTCCATTTCATAATTAAGAAATAGTTATTAAATCTTAACAGTGGCTTTCAGAACCTGACTTGTTGGCAAATCTAGGACCCATTTTGAAAATGCACTGAGCTTGAGGTCCCCACAGGGCCCCTGTGGGGGTCCAGGGCTTTACTAAATACCTCCTGTCCCAGTAGAGGTGCCACTTCTACAGGACATGTGGTGGCTTGGTGGCCCATCGCAGTTCCTGGAGCATGTTGCTGCGTCCAGCTTCCACAGCTGCAGGGCTGGCCTGGGTCCCACCCTAACCCTAAGTTATGGCCTCCAAACTTGGCGGACTAACCAATTCCAACCCCAAATCCTCCAACCGGCCCCCCAACTCACTGACCTTGTGGATCTGGAGAACAAGGTCGTAGAGCTGAATACGCTTTAGCAGAGGGAGGGGGAAGCCTTGGGCCAGCTTCTCTGCAGGTCGACATCATTGAGAGAGATGCATTGATAAACAAATATAGACAAATTTTTACCACAGAATTTTGCTCTTTGCAAATTCCATTTACTCCATACATATTCCCACCAAAGACTACGAGATAAGTATGATTATTATTCCATTTTACAGATCAGGAAACTGAAACAATGAGCAGCCAGGTAACTTGTCCTAGATCACATAGCTAGAAAGTGGCAGAACTGAGATTCGAGCCTGGGAGGGCTGGCAAGGGAATCTAAGCCATGAATCATGGTGCCCTATAGAGGAAGTGGCAGGTGTGGTGCAGAGACACACATGGTGAGGAGCAGGTGGGTGTCTGCATTTTGCCCTCTGCCTCTGCCCCACCTTGCTTTCTGTTGCTGCCAAATGAAGTAACGCATCATGCAAACAGGGTCTGGGCCTTTGACTAAGGAGTCAGTCAACTGAGAAATGTGAATTCAAGGCGGGGGCCTTGTGCCCCGATCCGGCCCTCAGTCTTTCCCCTGCACTTCAGAGTGTGAGGGGGGCACTCCCACGAGTCTCTCCTTTCTCTTAGGAGGCTGCTTTGTGCCTGACTCTGTCCCACGTCCCAGCCCCCACCAGAGCGACCAGAGCTCAGAGAAATGACTTGTCCAAGGCCACACAGCCCTCAGGACAGCCCTGGTTCCCAACTCCAAGTCAAACTCTCTTTCTCCCAAACAGCAGTATCCACTTTTGACTTTGAAAATCCATGTTGATTCTTACCGTTGACCTCCGGGTAGAGAGAGTTGAGCATGAAGTAGTTGAGGAAGCCTCCTAATAGCTCCACCTGGTGGCGAACAGGAAAGGTACACAGTGACCATGCAGGCCACCTTGCCTGCCTATAAACAGCCACACAACCACCTGGGGCGGGTGGTTCTGTCCCCGCTGACTTGGCAAAGACTTGAAAAGAGCAGATTGCGGATAGATACCAACATCTTGCTACTATTTATAGATTAAAAGTAATTTGAGATGCACATTTATGTGTGTGCAAATAGAAAATTTTTGAAAGGCTACATGCCTAACCGTCTTACTTTAGGAAGAATATCAAGGTTCAACTTAGCCTCTGGTCTTATCTTCAGCATTTAACTTTTTTTCCCTCTTTCTAGATTAGCATTTAATTTTTTTAATAGTGAGCTGTTTTCTGATTACTTGTGTAATTTAGAAAGTTAAGCGAACAAAATAGGCATCTCTGCAAAAATTATGAAACCTTTAAAACCCACTATATGCCGTGCATAAGGCTCAGAGATGTTCATGTGTATCTGATTCAGCCTCACGACAAATCCCTGGAGAATGTTTTTCCTTTTTTTGTGGTTTGAGGAAATGAACCCAGGGTCTTGTGTATTTGAGGCAAGCACTCTACCACTGAGCTACATTCCCAGCCCTTTTTTAGAATTTTATTTTGAGGTAGGGTCTTGCTATATAGCCCCAGGGTGGCCTTGAACTTGTGATCCTCCTGCCTCAGCCTCCCAAGTAGCTGGGATTATACATGTGTGCCACCACACCTGGCAGTGAAGTCCATATTAGTGTCCTCATTTCGCAGATAAGGAAACTGAGGCTCACAGAATGAAAGTGACTTAGAGGCTGGATAGCAGGGTCAGGATTTGAATCTGATATTTTTCTGAGTCAACAATTGCTGCTTTTCCCATTTCACGCAGATGACTTTGCAAATCTACCTATGACTGTTTCTCTCGACAGGACGTTTTTACATGACATGCCCAGATGCGATATTAGGGTGTCGCTATTCACCTCCCAGCAAGGTCTCATCCTGGGGGCCCCGTGGGCAGTGTCCCTCCCCACAGAAAGTTGGGGGGGTGCTCAGAGGAGGCCATTGTCATGAATGGTGAAGGGGAAGACAGTAAGCTTGAGTTGAAGTCCACCATCTCTTCCCGGAGGAGCAGCTGCCATTGTCCCGTCTTCCCTCTTTCCAGAAAGCTCTTCTTTAACACTTCAGCCCAGACTGATCTTCCCATTCTTTTTCCTCCTTTCATACGGGGCCGTCAACTTCCCCGCTGTATCCTCCTTGTGGGACTCACCCCACGGTTATGCCTTCCTGACATTCAGTTCCTCTTGTTTTAATAACACAGACTCCCCCCTCTCAGGAACCCTGCTTTCCGGTCATAGTCCCTGTGTTTTGGGTGGCCGACCGCAAATCATGGTCCCAAATCATGAGATCCATGATTAACTGTTAGTCTTATTCAACTTCTGGGCATAGTTTGTGATTTAAGAATGGGCACCTAGCAGGTGTGGTGGCATGTGCCTGCAATGCCAGCACTCTGGAGCTCTGATGTAGGAGGATTGTAAGTTCAAGCCCAGCCCGAGCAATTAGCAAGATCCTGTCTCAAAAGAAAAAAGGGCTGGGGATGCAGCTCAGTCTGAAGGCTCTGGGTTCAATTTAAGTCCCAGGACTGCAACAAACAAACAAACAAATGGGCACCCGACTAAGATTAGACCAGTGAGAGTTAACACACGGAATTTTTTCATTTTGTATGTTTTTTTTAAAAAAGTGAAAGTACAAGAAACTCGACTTTGCCACAGAGCCTTCCCAAGGATGAAGCCAAAACGCATGACAACAGAATGGAGAGAGATTCTGGATGCACTAACTTGAGCACCTTAGTTTTTTGCTGTCTTTTTGTGGGCAGGCTGCTGGAGATCAAACTCGAGGCCTTGTGCTTGCTAGACAAGTGCTCTACCACTGAGCTAAATCCCCAAGCCCTCAGCCTTAGTTTTTTTTTTCCTGTTGTTTTTTAGTAATATGACCCCACGAATTGTTCTCTTCTCCTTGCAGTTAAAAGAATTATGCATAATAGACAAGTTAATCATATATTAACTTAGATTGGGATATAACTATTCTTGGCCCTATGCCTTGTGTTCTTGAGCAATTCTATACTTCCCTGGGGCAGAAATGAAATCTGCTCTTTTCTTTTTCTATTTCCTATTATAGATGCCATAGCCATTGCTTAGGAAATACTCTAAATTAATTAGTATCTTAATCATGTCGTAAGTAAAAACAAGCAGAACTTACATTGAATACGCCTACTTTGGATTCTTTCAGTTCCACATGTAACCTATTAAGAACCAGAGAAGATTTGTAGATGTGAGCATTATACCCACGGGAAGACTAAGCAGAGAGGGGCTCCCTGGGAAGGAGGCGGCACTGGCGTGAGAAGGAGGGCTAGCGTGGGGGTGAAAAAGATGATTAAATAACTAAAAGGCTCGACACAGCAACACTGGGAAGACTGACAGAGGGGAGGCAAACTCAATCTTCATATTTCAGGTGGTTAATATTGATGTTCAAAATTCATAGATAAAAGCAATACTAAGAAATTATTTAGAAATTTGAAACTTGTTGGGGAGCAAGCCAGTGGGGCAATAGGACTGGGTCAACTGGAGTGACATTCCCAAATGGGGGCCCTGACATTGACGGGGCTGCAGCAAACCCTCCTCCCACCTGCAGCTACAGAGAAGCAGCTGTGGTGTCCAGATGGGGCCCAGCAGAGCACCCCAATGTAGGCAGGAAGCTGACTTACTTGCCAGGGTTCAGGATCCCAGTGAGCCTGCTGGTGTTGAAGGTCAGTGTGGCCGATACATTAGTGGTCTGGAAAAGCCGGTGGGAGGAAAGAGGTAGAAATGATGGAGATTGTCAGGACAGGGCAGAGCTGTCTGCTCGCAACAAATGACTCTCTGTGTTGAAGCAGGAAATTTGCCCACTAGACTGTAGACTCCCAAAGGGCTCATTATAGGTGCTCGATAAATGCCTGAACTTGGACTTGAACATTTTTATTTGAAACTGCTGACTCTGGCAGCAGTTAGACTTTGAACAGACTACCAGGAAAAGGCACAGAGTACCTACCCCTGGAGAGCTCTGAAAAAGATTGTTATTCACTGTCTCAGGGCCAAGATTCAGCTCTAGTCATAATAATAATAAGATGTATTTTATTTAAGAATACATGAGCAACAAAACCAATTTCGATAACAATAACAACACTATCAAATTTAGATATATCCTCTTCCTGAGATTCGATGCACCGAGTTTCAAGCATAAACCAAAAAAGCGAAGTTCTCTACCAGCGAGCAGGGGCCCCTGCGGACTCAGAATCCCTTCCCTACTAGATGGGGCCTATCAAGAAAGAAAAGAACACTCTCAATACTTAACATGGGGGCAATTTCATGCAAGAATTATACAAGTGACAGAATTATGAGAAACAAACAAACAAAAATTTGGTGAAGCTTCACCCCAGACAACAGAAACAGGGTGGAGTTGGGATAGTGAGAGGCACCATGGAGAATATATAGTCCCTGTAGAGTCTCTGCCCAAGGCAAAGCGAGATGAGAAATATTCTGTCTTCTTCCTTCCTCCCACGCTCCATTTTCCTGACTCTGCTTCCCAGTGGTGGACATAACCGGAAGTCAGGGTGCAAGGGAGCCTGGGAAAGGCAGTCTTCAGGGATTGATCATAGGTAAAAGAGCAGAGAGAACACGACAAAGGTCCATATATCCTCCTCCCCACAATAGCGCTGATTCAGAGGGAGACAGATACATTAAATAAATAAATCTGCCAGTAGCTACATACTAAATACCTTGGTAATAAACCCTGTGAGGAAAAATAATGAGGTGCTACAACAACAACAACAACAACAACAACAAAAGGCAAGAGGTAAGACAGATCGGGGACAAAGATAATCAAGAAGAGACTCTTTGGGGAAGTAATATATCAGTTGAGAGCCAAAGGAATTAGGCAGGTGGTGAGTGGGGAGGAAAGCAGGGAAAGGGAAGAGCATTTGCAAAGATTCCGAACCTTACCACATCAAGCCGGAAGACAAGCTTCTTGACGGAGTTGGGCTGGAGCACAAAGCCCTCAATCTCCAACTGTGGGGCCAGGGAGAGATTCCCAGGACTCAAGTTCAGGAATGGGGCAGAGACCACTCCTCCCCGGAGCTCCAAGTTCATGTTGGGGTATAGCCTGGCTATCTAGGGACAGACGTAAGAGAGTATGTCAAGACCAGAAAATAAGTCTGCAGAATGTTGAAGAAGTCACATAAAGCCGAGAAGACTTTTCAGTTGATTTTATTTCCCACAAAGGATTCTGCACCTTTTCCTCTTAACAGCATACTGGACGTCCATCTGTGGGGACCACCACCTAGCTCATGGCTGCCTCGCGTTCTACTGTATACAGTAGAACTGACCCAGGCCTACAGGGTGTGAAGCTGTCCCCAAGGTTCGGCCATTACTTTGATCACTCCCCTGAGCGCCCTTGGCTGTTATTTTCAGCAGAGCATTCCTAGAGATGGGGTTTTGGGGTCAAAGGGCAGAGCTTTAAGGAAACTTTTGGCAGGTGTTGCCCAACCGTTCCCCAGAAAGGTCAAGCGGTTTTTCCCCTCACAACCCCTCCCCAGGCAATGGCGGGCGCCACTGTTTCTCCATGCCCTCTGCACACTTGGGTGACTGTGTGCTGACACCACGTGGCAGTGTTTTAAAAACAGGACATAACCAGATCCGCCATTTCAAAAGTATTCAATTTCCTGTAGGTACAGAATTTAATCTGGGCCACGGCTGCTCCTTTTGGGTGGGAAGTTGGTGGCAGAACAACACTCCTGAGCACCTTGTGGTTGTGTAAATGTAAAATCTACATCTCACTCTGGACGGAAAGAGGAAGGTTGAGGAGGTCAAGCGCTCTACTGAGAGACTGGCGGAGTTGTTTCTTTGCAGATGATTGTGGTACAGATGGGAAGAGGGAGGAGGGGCTTCTCCTTCTGGGGTGAAAGGGATACTGGCACCAGGGTGTGGCCAAGGGACACTCCTAAGGAAGATGGCTGGGACAACACGGCCGGCTCTAGGGAGAGAAAGGCCTGTAGGTGGCGCCATATGGAAGGATGTGGCCAACGGCTGAAGGGTCGCTCCTTCCCACCATTCTAATCCCTTCAGCCGTCACCAAGCCTTCTGCGATGCGTTTTAAACACGACCTCTGCCTGAGCTGCATCTGGGGAACTTGGAGGTTTGCGGGGAAGACTGGCCGATTTCTGTGGGATTAAGCGAGGGGGTGTACATGAAGACTTTAGCCTGGCAATGTCAGGGCCACCAGGCTATTTAGCGCAACATGGATGTAGCAAAGCCTGGGAGACAGCTACGTGTCCTTCCATGCAGCACTGGCTAGACGGCCACGGTAAACACGAAGCATGGCAGGTTGGAGCCCGTGGGGAAAGAGGGAGGAAGCTGTCTGTCTGTCTATACGGAAGGGTCTCCCAGACACAGGAGAGGGGAATGAACAAAATGGTGTCTGATATACCTCCATTAGTGTTAAAAAAAAAATGGGGGAAAGATGCAGAACATTTGCTATATACTATGTTTATGTCTATATCTATCTATCTAGACTGTCAAAGGAAGATACACACAATCTGATACTACTGGGAGACTCCAGATGAGAACTGGGTGTCAGGGAACTGAAGTGGTTAGGAGACTTTCCACTCTATAATCTTTTGTATCATTTGAATATTGAGCTATGAGACTTTCTCTTCCATTCAAAGGATAATTTTTTAAAGCACCCTCAGCACGCCTGGTCCCTAGTAAGCCCTCGAGCGTTGTTAGATGTTATTAACTGGTATGCCCTTTTTAGAACATGTCAGCAGCATTCTTTAGGATTCTTAGTACCAAAATAATTTTTTTAAAGACCGGACAACCTGCGTGGCCCCAGAAGACACGGTGTTCAGGCCTCTGCCACTTGGGTCTTGACGGGAGCCCGAGGCCTGCGGCTCCCTGGTCTCTCGCCAAACAGGGTGGGACCCAGAGGTTTTGGAGAACGCTTGGAAGCCTGGAGCTCAGTTTGTGCTGTGGAGAGCAGAGGGCACCTTACCCGGGGGGCGAAGGCTCGGAAGGAACTGGTGGTCAGTCGGAAGGGAGCGTCGGGCGGAATCTGCAACAGGGAAACACAAAGATTTTCAGGGAGCCGAAGTGGGTAGAGAGCGGGGCAGGGTGGGGATGGTGAGGACGGTAACGTCTCACTGCAAGGGGCTGCTGTGGCGGTGAGGAGATGCCTGCCCTGGATTCATCCCGGGCTGAGCACACTCGTCTTCCGAGGTGTGGCCGGGACCCTGCGGGCACAGGCGACACGGGCCTCCCACTCAGAGAGTCTTTGAGGGTTTGCAAACATGAAGACGTGGTGCAGACTCCTGTCTGTGTCACTGTGTGACCTCGGCCTGCTTCCATCTCCTGAGCCTCCTCTATAAAACTGGATTATAATGGTCCCCACCTTCAGGGAGGGCCCGGCGCATCGTGCAACCGGTGGATGTGGGAGCGTGAATCAGCATAATAACAGAGAGACCAGGAGAGAAAGGCAGAGGGAGATCGTCTGCAAGACAAAAAGACCTCTATCCAGATGGTCCCCCATTAATACCAGGTGGGCCACACTGTGTCCCCCATCATCCTGACACTCTTCACGAGATCTCGATCTTTATGGAGTGCTATATGAAGCAGCCTTTTGAACCCCAGAAATACTAAAGAGACTGGACATACACTAATGATGCAAATGTCCTGCACGCAAAGCCCCACGGTAGACACTTGTTTCAGAGGTGAGCGTTAGGAAGACTTTGTCTCTTCTTCTCACTATGAAGCCCTAAATCATGTGCCCTTTTGCTTTGGCTACAAGGAAGCTCTCAGACTGTTTTGTGATTTAAAAAGAAAAATCAATTTAGGGGCCCAGCGTCTTCATAATTGTACTTTACTCATAATTGTACTGTACTCTGGGCATGGTGGCACATGTCTGAAGTCCCAGCACTTGGGAGGCTGAGGCAGGAGGATCACAGAGAGTTCGAGGCCAGCCTGGGATAGTGAGTTCAAGGCCAGCCTGAACTACAAAAGTGAGACCTTGCCTCAAAAAAAAACCTAAAAAAATAATCGTACTTCACTTTTCACTTAGCCTTTATTTCCTTTTCTTTGTCATTTTATTCATCTATTATCTTGCCTCATTCACTAAAACATTTTTAATAAACTCCAAAAATCAAGATAAGAGGAAATATGATTTAGAAAAACAGATTTAAACCAAGAGAAAGGTGGTAAGACACAAACAAGCAGACTGCGAAGTCTTCTATAGTTGTTATGCAGGCAAGAGAGCTTTGACTGTAGGCTTGCTGGCAGTCAAAGTAACAAAGGGAAGCTGTACCACTTATTTATTTTCGTTGGTCTTGATTTTTTTCTTAGTTTAATTACTATTTTAGTGAGGTAAATAAGGGTGGGAAGGAAAAGTGGAAGGAAGGGTCAGTCACATTGTCGCCGCAGGGCACTATTTGCCTGTCCTCACCATGTCGTCTGTGAAGGAGAAGTTCATGTACCCGGCCTGGTGGTAG